>JAIKVE010000926.1:0-14930 GCA_024679115.1 Phytophthora pistaciae
CAAGAACCAGGAGGTCGCGAAGAAGGTTGACTACTTTGGAGCGCTGGCACCAGTAGCTTGGACGGGGCACGCCACGGCTGAATTCTTTGTCGCGTTGGCCAAGCTCAAGGTGGACAAGACGTTCCTCAACCTCGGCTTCACCAGCTTCCTACCACATAGTGATCTTCTAACAGTGCTCCTGTCGGACGTCGTGTGCACCCACGTGGCCGAGTTCTGCGACTCAGCCATTGGTCTCATCGCCGGACCATCGGACAACTTGAACGCCACGCGCATTCCCGTCTACCTCTCGCAGACCTCTGCAGGCACCTCTGTCAAAAACATGGCTCACTACGCTCAAGGCATCCGTGACGACACCTTCGCGTCGTACGACTACGGCTGCAGCTGCGTGCGTCTCCAGGGGATCAACCTCTGCTCCTCGCTCATCTGCAAGAACAAGGTTGTGTATGGCAGCTTCGACCCGCCCGCCTACCCAGTTGACAAGATGGTCTACCCGCGCACGGGCTTCTACATTGGCGCCACCGACACGTTCGCGACCTCCGCCGACATCGCGCAGATCCGGTCAGGACTACCCAGCGGCACCATCGTCCACGAGAAGACCGTCGCAGCCTTCTCGCACCTGGACTTCACCTAGGCCCAGAACGCCAACGAGCGCGTGTACCAGGACCGGCTGGCACAGCTCAGGAAATACGCCGGCAAGGCGTACTGACGGCATCTACATACCGTACGGTAGTGCAAGTTGAAGTTGGTCAAAATGTCGAAAATGGTTCATCCATGTCCATAATCATTTTTGACACCTGCTTTGGTGTGTGTGTCGAAAACATGCCACGCAAGGCGTCGAGCGAAAGCCGCCGCGCGCAGGTCGCCGAGGCACTGGCGCTGGCCCTGACCACGGGGTGGGTTACGCATCTCATTCAGGAGGAGGAGGAGACGGGTGAGCAACTCCAGGCTGAGCAGCAGCTTCTGCAGGCCAACACCATGTCGCACGCGCTGTTTGTCCTGCATATCCTGGGCCTCTGCACCGTCCTGCAGTCGATTTTCAGGCCGCGGGCGCTGTCCAAGGAGCTGCGAAGAGATTCCAGGTCCGAAGTTTGAGTTTTTGACAACTATCGTCCATGAAGACAATATACTAACTAATACAGTGCTCATATTGTGGTAATGCAGACAGGAACGCGACGCCGGACTGGTGGTGGGCTGCGTGCTGCCGCCTCTGGTGCTGCTGAGTCGCCTGCTGGCGGAGATCTACCAGGACGGAAGTTTCTCGAGCGTCACGTTCTTCTACGCCTGGACCAGCATCTCCGTCGGCGTGAGTGCGCTGCTCAAGGTCGCGGTCTTCGGGTCCGTCACGTCGCTCAGCGTCAACGTCCTCGTGGATGTGGTGCTGCTGCCGACGGCGTTCGGACTGCTGAGTCCCGTGGAGGCGGCCTGGAGGTTCGTGTTGGCGACGGGGGGACGAGTCTTTGTGGCGACGGTGCTGGCTGCGGGCTTCAAGCTGCTGCCTCGGTCGTTCACGGTGGGCGAAGCTCTGCTGGTGGCACAGGGCGTCGGTCTGTGCGCCTACGACCTCGTGCTGTTCACAGTCAATCGGGTGCGTGTTTAGCTCTGTTTTGGTGGCTGTTGTAGACCGAGGGAGGGGATTGCTGACGAGGTTTGAGCGTTGCTGTTTGGTGCGCTGTATGTAGCTGAACGAGTTCGATGTCATCGACCTGCCGCCGAACGTCCTCCATCCGTGGCTGCTCTTTGACGTGGACCGACCAGACTACGTTTTGGCTCTTCAAGTTGGAATGCTGGGGTCGCTGCTGGTGTGCATCGCGCTGATCCCGTTGCTGCGTTTGTATGGAGCGCCGTCGCCCACCGCTGTTGCCCATACATTGCCCTTGAAAGGTAATGCGGGGTTCGTGCTTACGGCCGTGGCGGTCGTTGGCGGAGTCGTGTACCCGTGGAGCTGCTTCTTGCTGCAGACGTGGAATCCGTTCGGCTGGCTGTTCGACTTCCTCTCCGAGTCGCGCAGCTCGCCCTCGTCCTTGCCACCGCGATTCGCGTTGATGGGATACTGGGCGACTTGCTTGGTCGCGCTCGTCCCATTGTTCGCGTTGATCGCCGACCGGTTCGCATTGCGGAACATTGTTGCGCGGAAGCTGTTCCACCTGTTGGTCGTGGTCATGCTAGGTCCTGCATCGCTTTTCGACGCACCCATGCTGTCACTGAGCTACGGTGTGGCGCTTAGTGTCTTCTTCCTTGTGGAGTGTGTGCGAGCGCTGGCGTTGCCGCCGTTTGGCCGATCCATCGCCGAGTTCATGCGGTCGTTCATCGATCACCGCGAGGCTGGGCGCATCATCTTGACCCACTCGTATCTGCTGCTTGGCTGCGCGCTGCCGCTGTGGCTCGCGCCTTCTGTTAGCGAACCCACTCCACTCGTAATGAATGCTGGCGTGCTGGCGTTAGGCGTGGGAGACGCAATGGGGGCCGTGGTGGGATCGACATTTGGCCGACACAAAGTCTTCGGTGGCAAGACGCTAGAAGGGTCTGCTGCGGTGTTCCTCTCGATGCTGATCGCTTCGATACCGCTTCACGACTATCAAGGCAAGACGCTAGAAGGGTCTGCTGCGGTGTTCCTCTCGATGCTGATCGCTTCGATACCGCTTCACGACTATCACACGCGAGCTTTCGCCGATGGGGAATACGCCCAGGTACGTCGAATTGCGACGTCAACTTGGTTCCACGGCCTAATGATTAATTTTTGTGCACTGGGTATCCGCGTAGCTGGCGCTACTCACCGTTGCTGTCTTCTTGACGAGCGTGCTGGAAGCCGCAACGGCGCAGATTGACAATCTGGTACTTCCGCTCTTCTTCTACACCGCGTGCAGCCTGGCGAGTTGTCATCGAGAGTAACCCGAAAACGGATTAGAAGCCAAGCGTACGAACGCACTCAATGGACCCTGTTAGACTTCTTGGTTCGAATGGGACAAGACTCGATTTTGTTACTCTTTCGATTCGTGCAGCACGATGGTATCCCCTATTTACTCGAAAGCCAGCGAGTTAAGCGCGAGCTCGAGCCCGTCCATCGCGTGTACCATCGTGTCCATCGGACCAGCGTACGAAATACGCAGTCCGAGAGGCTCACCCGTGTCGGAGCCAGGACCGACCGCCACGCCAGTCTCACGGATGAGGTAGTCGCAGAAGTCGTCGATATTGTGCAGGACCTCGCTCTTGTCAGCTGTATAGGCCTTCTTCCCCTCGAAGAGCAGGGCCAAGTCCATGAAGATGTAGAAAGACGACGTTGGGCATCGCTCGGAGGCGCTTCACGACATACTGGCGCTTCAAGTCCAGCTCATGGAGGTCTCGCGCGATGCGAAGTTCTCCACGCTTGATTGCTTCAAGCTCCAACTTCATGGCTTCGATGGCCATCACTTGGCCAACACTGTTGGCGCATGATGTCGTCTGGCCTTGCATTAGCTGGCAAGGCTCGATGAAGTGCTTAGGGCCGGCCATGTAGCCGATTCGCAGGCCGGTCATTGCGTACGCCTTTGAGAAGCCGTTGATCAGAATTGTACGCTCGTACATGCCTGGAATCGTCGCGAAGTTCTTGCACACGCGCTTGGGGACGCCTTCATCCTGGTAGACGAGCTGCTCGTAGATCTCGTCAGAGATAATAACGACGTGCTGGAATTGCGGTTTGCGTAGCACTGCTGCGATTTCCTCCAAGTGCTCCGGCAAATGAAGTGTACCAGCAGGGTTGCTTGGGTTGCACAGGATGAGGATCTTCGTCTCCGGGTTAGCAGTTAGCGTTTTCTCCAGCTCGACAGGGTTGATGAGGTAGTCCTCGTCAAGCTTGTTCCGCAGTGGGACCAGTCCGGCCTTGACCTGCGTGATGATACCCTCGTAGTTGCCCCAGTAAGGCGACGGCAAGATGACCTTGTCACCTGGGCGGATAATGGCCAGGATAACGTTGAGCAGGGCCTGCTGAGCGCCACTGCAGATCTGGATCTCTGCTGCTGGGTCGTAGGTGACGCCCTTCGTGGTGTTCAAGTACTTTGTGATCAACTCCCGAAGCTCCGCCATGCCGCGCATATCGCAGTACTTGGTCTGTCCGTGCTGCAGGGCCTTAACACCAGCCTCAAGCACACTTTCCGGCGGCGGGAAGTCTGGCTCACCAACGCAGAGCGAGTACACAGGCTTGCCCTCGGCCTCCAACTGCTTCGTTTTGCCAAAAATCGTGATTGTCTTTGCGATCGTAGTGCTGTCAAACACTGGGTTCAACGGGTACATCCCCACTGCGTTCGAAGCACGGTTTGCTTCGTGGCTCACTCCGTCCAAGCCAGCATAGCAGCCAAGCACGCAAACGTACGAGCACATCGCAATCAACGCCGCAATCGCCTCCACGACCTTCTTATCGCTCTGACGAGCCTTCAAGTCCGCGTAGAAGATGAACTCGGCCTTGCCGGCGCTCAATGCGCGCTGCTCCACGGTCGGCTCTCGATCTTGCTCAGGTCAATCTCACGCGACGCGAACAGACCCAGCGCGCGGTGCAGCTGGCCGTGCGCGTTGCCCAACGCAAAGGCGAAGGCAAGCGACGTCTTGCACTGGTCCGTCTTGGGTGAGGGCTCCACATACGTCTTGGCCACCATCCAGAACCTTTGCGCGTCCGAGGTCTTGGCCGGGTGGTTGCACTCGCCCACGACGGCCAGGTTGTACTTGATGAGGAGGTCGTAGGAGTCGAAGCAGCTTCCGCGCGTGGCGGAGTCGACGGGCAGGACGGCGAACTGCGCGTCGTCCTTCTTGACCGCGACGACGGCGTCTTCGAGCGTGGCGTACTGGACGGGTTCGAACTCGTCAACTTCCGTCAGCATTGAGCCGCAGCGTCCTTGGATGCAGGGAACGATGCGTCTTCGTGGTAGGCCACTCGCGTCGATGGTCCGATAGCCATACTTGGTAAAGGAAAGCTTGCAGTAGATAACTTGTTGGTCTTCAGGCGAATCCGAGAATGAGCCAAAGGGCCATGGCGATCTTCCATCCGTCTGATTATCTTTTCCGTGTTGGAGGGGGGATGGGCACACTTCGTCATGCGCCTGTGATTGGTCAGCATGACAGATGGCTACATTCGATAGTCGACCTCCAAACGACATGTTGAGATGAGCATGAGCTTCAAGGGTAACATGTACTTATATCTCTGTCGGGGGGGGGTTGCTACAGTACAGTGTATTGCACGCTAGACGCGGAAGCCTGATGCCTGCAGCAGGTCGATGCGCTTCTCCGCCAGCGCCTTCTGGATGGGGAAAACGTTGGTCAAGCCGCGCTCGCGGGCCTCGTCGAGCGCCTGCTGGGCCACCACCTTGAACCGGTCGTTCTCGTACTCTAGCGCGCGCTGAGCCTCATGATCGTCCTGCAGTCTGGAAGCTCGCTCGTTCGATATCGTCTTGCGTCTTGCATCCGCTTGTTGCTTCTGCTCCACCGCGAGGCGCAGGTCTTCCAGCCGCTGCTCCTGCTCCTCCTGCTTGACCTGCATCTCGATCCGTCTACCGAACTGCTCCCACTGAATGACCGACTCGAGCGCTTCCTCGGCTGCTCGATCCTTTTCACGCTGCTTGCAATCCAGTTGGTGACGCCGGCTGCGCGCGATCGCTTCCTTCTCGGCAGCACGGCGGTCGGCGCGCTCTTTGAGCACCTTGTCCTCCTTCGCGCGCACTTCCTTGCTCTGGTTCTGCAGACGCTCCTCGTTCTTCTGCTCCAGTTTCACCAAATTATTCGTGGCCAGGTCGATCATGCGCTGCTTGCGAGCCTGCGCGTTCTCTTTCTTTTGCCGCTGGAGGTCCATGCGCTTGGCGTCGCGCAGCTGCTTCTTGCGCTCTTCCTCCTCGCGTTTGACGTCCTCAAGACGCTCCTTCTCCTTCAGCATCTCCCGGTGAGCGCGCAGTCTTTGGTTTGCTAGCTGCGCGTCCTCGCTCGCCTGCTTCAGACGCAGTTTCCGCTGACGCTCTCTCTCCATCTCGTCCAGGTATTCCTGCTCCGCTTGCTGCTTCATCCGCTCACCGTCCATTTTTTCCTGTGTTGTGTGTAGAGCATCAAGTTAAGAGGTGATTCAACAGTGTAGACAATGATAATGGCAAGACAATTTACCTCTCGAAGCTCGCTGATGTAGCGCTGCTTGTACTCCTCGAGCTGTCCCTTTTGGATAGCAGCCAGTCTCGCGTTTTCTTCCTGTCTCTTCTTCCTCAGACGTCGCTCTTCTTCCTCGCCCTCGAGAACCTTGGCAAGCACCTGCCGGTCGTACAGATAGTTTGTCAAATCGTCTTGATCTTTGAGCATTTGTTTCTCCTCTAGCTGAAGCGTGCGGTGCTGTCGTGGCAAGAAGAAGGGTTAGCTCAAGTGTACAAGGACTGATGATTCAGGAAGTAAAGCATGTCACTCACATGAACCACGTCAGCTAGTAGCTGCTTACTCCGCAGCGTTTTCATGCGGTCGGTCTGTTCATAGAGAAGTCGGTTGGTACGCTCGATCTGCTTGGTCTGCGCCTCGCGTTGAAGCCGCATCTCCTCCTCGTCGATCTTCTTCCGCTCCTCCTCCAGGCGTTCCTCCTTGTCCCTTTTCCAGCGATCCTTCTTCTTGCGCATGGCCTCGAGCGTGTTCGGCCACGTGGCTGTGCGTTGCTCGGATTTGAGCTTGATCGCCTGGCGTCTCGCCTCGCGGTCGCTTTGCACTGGGGGCGACACACTCGCCCTCATGCGCTCTAGCTCATCGGCGCTCAACGTCGTAGGGTGCGGCATATGTACGGCGCCAGGTAGATGGCAAGCTAATGCGCTCCGCTTGGAGCCAATTCCTCTAGTCCGTTTGCCTTCTTCGACACCTCCGCGAAAATAGATGCAAAGCTAGCACCAAGCTACTACGTACAGTAGCTTCAACTAAAATTGGCCACAAAGCTCGGTGCCAGTAACCAGTATCACCTGAGTGTGTTGCATTGCGCATGAAGGGACACGCAAGCACTGTAGACGAATCTACAAGTGCAGTACCTACTTCACAGTCTCATGAAGTATTTTGTACCGCCTAGCACCATTTTACGGCGACAGACCGCATTGAGCTCCACTGCAGCCACATGAACGCCACCGGACCAGCTTTGCGGCACAGTGGGGTGAGTGCATTGCACTCAGGTGTAGTCTAGTCATCTAATCGGTCGGTTTGGTTTCGACTAGCGTACTGCGGCCCTTCACACGCGCGATTGGGCCAATCACAGGGCGCGAAGGCGCATGACGTCGGTGTATCCATCTTCAACGGGTATCCGCTCACACGTTGCAGGAAGATCGCCATGGTTTCCTTTTAACTCACTCCTCATTTCGCTCCAACACCAGCAAGCCCAGCTAACTCGACCAGGACTCCACGACAGTATGGCAGTGGGAACATCGACGCGAGTGGCCTACCACGAAGATGCAGCATTCCCCGGTGCCAAGGACGCTGCAGCTCAAATGCTCAGCGCTGTCGACGAATCTAAGGCCATCAGCTACGCCACCCTCGAAGACGCCGTCGTCGCGGTCAAGAAGGACGACGCGCAGTTCGCCGTCCTGCCCGTTGACTCCGCCACGCGCGGAAGCTGCTTCGACTCCTACGACCTCCTCATCAAGTACAACCTGGCCGTCGTGGGCGAGAGCAACAACCCGGCTAAGATCTCGGACGCACACAGGTTCTGGTTGGTGGCCAAGACGCCGGTAGAGCCCTCACCCAAGACGGACCAGTGCAAGACGTCTCTCACCTTCGCCTTTGCGTCGGGCAACGCACATGGCCAGCTGCACCGCGCGCTGGGTCTGTTCGCGTCACGTGAGATCGACCTGAGCAAGATCGAGAGCCGACCGTGGAGCAGCGCGCACCCGAGCGCCGGCAAGGCCGAGTTCATCTTCTACGCGGACTTGAAGGCTCGTCAGAGCGATAAGAAGGTCGTGGAGGCGATTGCGGCGTTGAGAGCGATGTGCTCGTACGTTTGCGTGCTTGGGTGCTACTCGAGCGGCGCGTTGGATACGACGAATGGTGCTCCTAACGCTGTTCCGCAGGAGCTGATCATGGCCCAGAAGTATCCGTTGAGTCCCGTGTTCGACACCACCAAGGTGGCCAAGACGCTTGCGGTGTTTGGAGTGACCAAGCAAATGGAAGCGGAAGGCAAGTCTGTCTACTCCCTGTGTGTGGGCGAACCTGACTTCCAGCCACCGAAGCGAGTGCTGGAAGCTGGTATCAGAGCCATTCAACAAGGCAAGACCAAGTACTGTGATATGCGCGGCATGGCTGAGCTGCGCGAGATCATCGCCAAGTATCTACAACGAGCCAAGGGTGTAACATACGCCCCCACGGAGATTCAAGTCTGCGGTGGCGCTCAGCAGGCCATCTACAACATGGTTCTTGCCATTCTGCGCCCAGGCGACAAGGTTCTGCTACCGTCTCCGTACTGGGGAAGCTACGAGGGCATTCTTGCGCAGGTCAAGACCCAACTTGTGCAGCTGCGAAACACACTCGAAGATGAATACTTGATTAACCCGGTGAAGCTGGAGGAGGCGTTGACTGCGAACCCGGAGATCCGCATTCTCATTCTCTGTAACCCGAGCAACCCGGCCGGAACGCTCCACAGTCCCGAACAACTGGAGAAGATCGCTGCTGTCCTTCGCAAGCCCCAGTTCCGCCATGTCGTCGTGATCTCCGACGAAATCTACGAACAAATCGTCTATCAGGATGAAGGTGCCCCCAAGCGCGTCTGCAAGAGCTTCGCCGCAATCCCGGATATGTACGAGCGCACGATCCTGATCAACGGCTTCTCCAAGGCGTACGCTATGACCGGCCTGCGAATTGGCTACATGGCCGGCCCCAAGCACTTCATCGAGCCCTGCTATCTCATGCAAGGCCAACTGACGTCCTGCGCTAACAGTGTTGGCCAGGTCATGGCCATCGAAGCCATGCAGATGGAGCTGGAGGCTATGGAACGGGGCGAGCTTCGCATCGCCGAGGACCTACACGGCCTAGATCTGAAGCGCCAATACATCGCCAAGCGCCTCCGGGCGATGCCCAACGTGCGCTTCGCGTACCCGACGTCCTCTTTCTACGTGTTCGTGGATCTTGGACTGCATTTTGAGGGCAAGACGGCCTACACAGCTGACAAGAGCGAGGTCCTGCACAATGTCGACGACTTGTGCGACTACCTCATTCGTAAACATGGTGTTGCGGTGGGTCCTGGCTCCGATATGGGTGAGCCGCATGGACTGCGCATTTCGTACGCTGGTTCCATGGACACGATGGTCCACTCGATGGATGGCATGGAACACGCGCTCAACTCGCTGACTTTTGAGTAAGGGGCAAGGTTGAACATCTAACACGAACTATAGGAAAACATCATCATGCAATAGCGCGCTGAATACAAAACTTCGAACCAGTGCCATGGCTAAACGTCCGTCGTGAACCTTCAGTCAAACTAATGACTTCCATTTGATTAATTAATGTTATCAGCTCATGAAGGCTACGAAGAAGAGCAAATGTCGTAGACCCTCACGAGACAACACTCTGCAACGCAGTAACTTGCTGCTCAGCCAGACGGATACCCTCCTTTCGAAGATAATTCACGATGGAGCTAACCCGCATGACTTGCAACTAAATTCAAACAAAATACAACGTGATCAGCTCAGGAAGAACAAATGCAGCAATAGAAAAAAACATGCACGCACCCTCTCGATGAAAATGATGCGCTTCAGCTCCTTGGAAATGTTGAAAATCTCCGCCTTGTTGATATCGTCGATGATGTCGACCTCGCTCTTCTCAATCGAATCGAGCAAAGGTTCGAGCTGGTCGCGTAGCAACTTGAGCATCACAGTGAATGATTCGTTCCGTGCGAATTCTTCCCAGCGTTGGAGCTCACTTGGGTGGACGACGTAGGGCTTGCCTACTTCCTGCTTTGTCCGCAAAAGTGCTTCCCGCCGCTTGTACTCGAGGTAACTTTTGTTGAACTGAGACCCGACCAATGTAAGCGGCATGGCAGTGTAACAGGCTCCAAAAATCATGGCGACGACGGCCACAAGCTTCCCCGAGCTCGTCACGGGCTCCATGTCACCGTAGCCTACAGTAGCCAGTGTCACGATGACGAACCAAAAGGCCGAGAAGAAGTCGTCAAAACTCGAAATTTCACCCTTGAAGTTCACGAGAAAGCGTTTTCCCGGTAACGCGCCCTCAAGCTCGGAGGGGAAAGTCATGTTGTGGTCGCCGACAATACACTCTTGGCCGTAGAAACACTCTGTACCTTTCTCAAGCTCGAACATGATGAAAGACAGGATCGTGGTCACGACCATAAGCATGAAATACGGGATCGTAAGTCGCGCGGATGTCTTGGAGATCGACTCCCAAAGCACCTTCGTGACTGGGATGCTTTGCTGGATCTTGAAGATGCGTGACAAGCGGAGTAGACGCAGAAACGTGAGAAAGTCTTGGGATGCCGGAGTGATCACGTATATGGGCGTCGCGCCGGTGAACAATCGTCGTCCTTCAAATACGAAGAATGGGATGAACGACGCCATTTCGATGAATACCAGCGGGTTCTTGAAGTACGAGCGGTAGTCTTCGCATACGAATAGGGCGGCCGCGAATTCAAACATGTACGTGAGCGTGAAGATGTACTCCATCGCCACGTAGCCATTGCCAAACTCAAAGAAGGTCACGTGCAAGTTGTCACACTCCCACTTCTTGCAAACGCTCAGCTTTCTATCACGCTTGACAAGGTACGGATCCGGTCGGAACGGCAGCACGAGGTCTAGTTGGTCTCGGTAGGATGACCCACTGTTGTTCAACGCACTTAACAGCACCTTATCGGATCCATCACAGGAAAGTCTGTCATCGACCGTGGTGCTACCGAAGTTGCCTGGGTACCCGTAACACGTCGAATCGGTGAGTTTCTCGGCAGCAGTACAGCCAAAGCGCAGCTCAACACTCGGGTCATCGACAGTAAAGCAGCCCGGGTCGTTGCCACCAGCATGAATGTCCTGGACGTCCTCACAGTAGCGCTGAACCTTTCGCTCGCACAAGTAGGTTTGCTCTCCGTACGTCTGCAGGTCCGGCATGGTCTGGAAAACGACGATAATCATACTGAAGATGAGGCAGAACTTCACCCAACGAGAAATAACCCGTCCTTGCAGAGACGAATCCGGTTCGAGGATAGTCGTTCGTGCCCATTCTCGCCATGTCGGCGGCGCAGCGACCTCCTGCGACTCGGCCACGATCATATCACGCACCATTACCGCCAGCTCCTCGCACTTGAGAAAGCAGAGCTCGGTGGTTTGCTTCAAGTCGTCCGTGATATCTCGAAGTTGATGCAGATTGAACTCATGGGCCGTTGCCTCGGTGACTAGGGCCTGTGTGATCAGTGATGCCTCGCCCGTAAGTGCTGCCAAGCGCAGGTAGAGCTTGTTGGGCGCGTTGTACTTGACCAGAATCTCATGTTTCTGGTGAGCACGGTTGTCTCCTGTGGCAGCCGCGAGGTCAATATTCACCGGAGTGGCGACGTGCGTGCCAGCCTGAAGCTGCTGGAACTTCTTGACGCTCTCTGCGTGCTGCTTCCAGGCGCGATCGAACTCTGTTCCGATAATGGCGAGAGGCATGGACAAGAAGAGCGTTCCGGACATGATAATCATGACGGCGAAGCAGCGGCTGGCCACGTTGCCTTTCGTGGGGGTGATGTCACCGTAGCCGATGGTGGCCACCGTGACCACCACGAAGTACCCCGTCGTCAGCAAGTCGGAGAAGCCAGGCTTGTTGCGGTCGTAGCTGGGGTCCACCATGTACATGACAACCGAGAAGAAGAGCACGATTTCCGTGAAGAAGATCAGCGCCACGGAAATAGGAGCGACACTGGCGCGAATGGCTCGCAGCAAGATGTACGTCCCCGAGTGTTTTCGGGCGAGCTTGAAGATTCGCAGCAGCCGACAGAGCCGCATGATGACGAAGCTCTTCTCCTTGCCGAAGATCAGGTCGGTGTAGAACGGAACGATAGCGGCCACATCGAACCAGTTGAAGAAGTCGCGCAGGAACGGTTTCAGTCGTCGCTCCGTCAGGTACTCGTGCTCGTGCCAGAGCGACGGCCAGATGATGAGGCGAATGAGCAGCTCCGGCGTGAAGATGACCGTGAAGACCAGGTCCGCGTCGTAGTAGCCGTTCTCGTTCGGAAGTTTCGGGTACTCGGGCTCCGAGCTCTGGTGGTTCGGCCCGTCCAGCGTCTGCAGGAAGAGGATGAAGCAGCTCGTGAAGGCCGCGCACGCGATGAAGAAGCTGTAGAGCGACGCCCCGCGCGACGAGTTGGGATCCACCATGAAGACGAAGATCTTCTCGAAGCGGCCGAGCGTCGTCGCGTGCTTGGTCGCGCCCACCCCTGCGCCTTTGATCATGGACTCGGCATAGAACGCCGAGTTGACGAGCGCATCCAGCGACTCCTCCGCCGTGCTGAACGTCGGCGAGATCGCCGCGTACAGAGGCATCTCGGCAGCGGCAGCGGTAACAACTTAACTTGAAGCACTCGGTCGGATGCAAATGGTCTCGACGAAGTGCATGGTCCCGCTAAAGATGGCGTTGCTGCCGAGAAACCGACAGCGATCGGGTGTTTCAACCTGCAACGTCGGACTTGCCCACGAACAACATGCGCATCATAAGTCGATGGCGATGCATGGAGCTACGGGCACGCTGGGCATTGCTACCTTGGAGTTGAGTGCACACTGTGCAGCGCACACTGGGCCGATAATGGTTGAGGTTGCCTTGAACTGGCGGGCGGAAATCCCACTTGGTGATGGAGACCGCATCACCGGCAGCGAGCAATCAGTCCGCTTGGTTGAACAAGCAGCGTTTGGCCATCGAACCCTGGCGTCAGCGGGAGATTTGAGGAAGGAGCCCGTGTTTGGTCGTTGCTGGCAACGACTTGTTGCGGCGCTTTTTCCAGGTTGTTGGAGCTGTGACGTGGCAATTTGCGTCCTGCGGTTAACACCGCGCTCGACTGTCACGGATTGAAGCTCAAGGCATTGCCCCACATCTGCCCCGTGCTAGAGACGCGCGACAATCGTCCATACATTTTCCAAGTTTAAATTTCGCCAAGAATACCACCCCCGGGGGCTCTATTCAATTGCCGAATCGATTGGCAAAAACAATAATTGCTGGCAAAAAAGCTTCCTATACAGCCGCTTTGGATTCCAGGTGCTCCACAAACTAGATTGGGCCTTCTGTTTGTCAGTTTGGCGTTCTAGATGCACTTTACTCCCAAAACAAGGCATAGGGTTCAAAATTGTCTATCAAACTCCTCGTCGCAAAAAGGGGGAGTCCGAACCTTCACACCACGTTCATGCCAAGACTTAGGAGTTTTGACTCGAATGTCGTTGTGACACTGAAGGCCGCTGGCATGCATTCTGCATTCTGCATGGTGCCTTTCATTACTTACCACTGGTAGCTTAGTAAAAAAAATATAGTTCAGTCGGGACGTGTACCGTATACGCGGACACTAGGCATTGCACGACCGCTTCATTTACAGACCATTTCTCAGTGGAGATATACCTTCAATGGCGTGACTTATAAAGGTTGTGAACAATAAAATGCAACGTTTTGCGAGGGCTCCCCATTTTGCGAAAAGCCCCGCGAGGACGATGAAATCGAACAACGTAGACGACGACTCAAGAATGACTTCGGAGTGAAGATCAAGATTTCAAGAGAAATATACTGTGGCCAATGCTGTAGCAGAGCAGATGGAGTAGCGTCCAATCTAGTCTACTCCGTTCAATCTAATGCACTGTTGGGTTGCCATTCTTCGCTGTAGCAAACCATTAAGCATTTGCTGGTCGCACTGTTGCTTGCGTTGAAACATTCCACGTACCTGCACTGCTCGTTTAATGGAGTATCGAGCTGTTGCTGAAACTCATCAAGCTGCTTCTTGATGTGACTTTCGCGCAGAGCTGCTTGACCTGAAGCACGGATATTTCTTCTTTGTCCACGCTTTTGAGATGTAGCTGCTGTGATTGACGCTCGAGCTGCTGTTAGAGCTCCTGCAAATGATGCCAGCAAATTTGCCTCGTTCACAAATTGCGAGTGCTCTCGCTCTTTCACCACCGCGCCCTCCAGCACGATTAGTGCACTTTGAGTACTCCTTAACTGATCGGTCTGCTCCACGAAGCGCTGACTACGTTCCTTCATATGCGCCTTACGACCCACTAATTTAGTCTGCAAAGATGGAAAAAAGGGCTCAGGCCTTGTCAGCATCCACGTGGTGCTGATAAAAGCTGCAGCAATTGCTGCAACCAAGCCTCGTACGATGTGAGCTCGTTTTGGTGCGGTTGAACGACAGTGTTGCAGCGTTCTTCCCCATTACTCTCATTTGTGCACGATTTTGTGTGTAAGCGTCTGTGTTCCGAGTGCCCTGTTGAGCTTGGACGCCAACGACGCGTTACCACACCTTGCAGCCGAGAGAGTGGTTTTCCGCTCCTCGTATAATATTGCAACAGCAACTACAAACCCCCCAGAACTACGATTAAGCGGGCTTCTAAATGCCCGCGAATCAGTCGATATCTGTCCTTCCGTTGCCCAAGTTTATCCCTGTACACAATGACCTCGGTCCAAAACTATAGGATGTTGCCGCTTGCAAATGTCGAAAATTCGCTTTCTTCTCGCAGAAATGGCTACATAAATGGCTATATAATAATATGGAGGCACCATCATTCTTATAAAGGTACCGTCATTCCTAATATTTGCTATCGCAGGTATATTTTCGATATTTTCAGCCAATTAAAACGCTGCAGCTCGCCCTGACGTGGGTTGACGTCGCACTTGCCAATCTGCTCGGAAGAAGAGAACCCCAGGCCGAGATGACGTCCGTGCTCTTCTCCGCGCCCGTGGCGCCAGTCGCCAACATGGACGCCGCGCAGCAGCAACAGACCTCAGCCGCCGCCGCCGCC
>JAIKVE010000927.1:0-14928 GCA_024679115.1 Phytophthora pistaciae
ATATTACCGTTTTGCGATTCGCTGCACCATTCTTTCTAGCGCGCTCTCCCCATTTTCCTTGCCGCTAACGTACGAATGCATCCAATCCGGCTCAATCTCCCACATAAATTGAATCATCCCTGATGTCGAAAGAAGCTATACACACACACAATTAGCACCGCTTAAAATGAGCCATAGGTAGCCAAATATTTTCTTACAGCCTCTTTGCGTCTTGTATCCTTCATGTACGTTAAAAGATCAGCGACGCTAGGAAAAATTTCCTTGCGCCCCTGACCTTTTAACGTCTTCGACATTGCATGGCCCTTGAAGTTGCGTAGGTCCTCGGCTTGCTTCGTCCACCCGTCGATTGTGCCATGCGGTATGTTCAACTGGCGTGCAGCCTCTGCAATCCCAACCTCGTCGGCCAACTCCAGCGCCTCTCGCTTCCTCTAACAGTGTAGCTCCGCTTGACGCGCTTCATTACGCAACTGACCTCAAATTACTGCGTCGGCAAATGCGTTTTGCTTCACACCAGTCATTGTTTTCAACTTTCTAATTGGTCCTAAAACTGTTTTATTTTATCATTTCATTGGATAAAAATCTGTTTGGATTTGTATCGGGAATCCGACGGGGATCTGTCTCACCCGGATTTTAGTGTCGCCCGGATTTATCCGTCGTTGTCTGTAGGGGTGAACCCAAATGCACGGTCCATACCCACTTTAATGCCCAATTCGAGCTTACCTCTTATTGCTAATATACTTATTAATATATAAAAGTGTATATAGCGCAACTCAAGCAACCCCATCGTGGATCAACCTCAGAGCAATGGCGTGAGTGCAAAAATACCAAAATGCGACCCAGTTTGAAAGGATTGTCTGCCAACGCGTGTCTTGATGGTGCATCGTCGCCTTTGAAACACCTCGTTGAGGTGAGGGTGTTATTCATCCGCCGGCGGTAAGTTGATCAGCGTACAGACAAGGCAACACTTCAGCCGTCACTCAAAGTGACGGGGCGCATTGGCGGGAAGGACCAGAAAGACAAAACCATGCTTTGATAGCTGCAGTTGACTATATTTTTCTAAAGAAATATCTTAACAAGCCTTTTATTACCTTTCCATTACGCGACTGAAAAGCTAAATCATGTTTTGAATGAGCTACCGGATAGCTGAAATTTTTCTAAACCTGCATTTGTGCTAAGCATTTGTGGCTTGGTATTTGGTTATTTCCATTTGGCATCTGTTGTCTAGCGTCTTTACCCCGGAAGAAGAGAATTTATTCTCACTTGTACTGAAAAACAACGTACTTCTGCAAATGGATGACTTTGAATTTGTGTGTGTGTGTGGGGGGGGGGGATACAGTTGGTCACAGATTTCGTGCCGACAATCTCTGTTAAACTAGCATCTAGAGAACAGCCCCAGGCGTCTGCAAAACTTGTAAGTAGTTCAAAACTGCAAGCATCGTGCTATTAACACACATTACGTGAAGTCTATGCAGTGGTCATAGTGAACGTTCAGCGAGCGCAATAGCTTGCTCTATCGTATGTGCACTTCCTTCTCCGGACAAGTATTAATACAGTATCCTGATGTGGGTTGAACTACGTACTAGATGCAGCTCACACAGCCGGCCAGTAGCCTGCGTAAATTACCCGCAGTAAGCCGTTCTTTGACTCGTTGCAGACCTGTGCAAGCTATGGAATGGTCGTTGTTTTAGAAAAGTACGCTTCAAACTGATGAAAATTTCACATACCCTTGCTTACCGTTAGATAAGGCATCTAACGGTTCACGGGGGCGAATTACTCCTGGTAGGGCAACTGTGTTCTTACTTGATTTATATATGCTGGGCATCCGCAACCATCTCGAGTATTTGCTCGCCCAAGCAACCCAACGCTATCCTTTCGTTGAGCGAGACACACGAAGACGGACTTGCAAAGGACTAGAGTAGAAGTTGCGCAGCGTATTTAACAGCATCCCTGCCGGAGCTAATAGTGCCGCAGCGTCTTTTGGGCGATCCTCTTCAGCCTGATAGCAATAACAAACCGGCAGCACCTACCATGCATCCCAAGTGTGGCCAAGCCAGTCCCTTCAACTTCAACTTACGCCAATTTTTTTTTAATAATTAGCGTAAGTTGAAGTTGAAGGGACTAGTTAGTTAGAAAACCTTTTGGCCATTTCAAACGATAAAAACGGTCATTAATCACTTTGATTTCGAGTCAAATAACAAGCTTACCCATCCGTAGTGCAAACGCTTAGCACCGACTCCTTCTCATCGAGTTTTTCAGATTTTTACACCAATACTGACGACCGATGAAAGCTTTCTGAACAATAACCATTAACCGTCCTGGATTTCCCAAATGACAGACGGCTTTGGCGCTGAAGTATGTGTATAGGCCACACATTTACTACAATGATCTGCCGATCTAGTGGTGAGTATCGTCACAAGAGACGACCAAGCCATCAATTTTACGTTATGCCACATGGCTCGCAATCGGCAAAGCGTTATACGTTTTATCGCCGGATTTGCCTTCTTCACACAATGGCGCACCGGTGACCGTACTGACTTACCGTACCTCGCCAGCCACATTTCGATTATCTCTCAAGCGCTCACTCCACTTCCTACTTTCCGTTGTCAAGAGAAACCATGCGCCTGTACCGCCTCGCCTTGCTGGTTGCCGCTGCCCTCGTCGCAACTTGCGACTCGCAAGTAGCAACGCATCACCGGGGGATACCGCAGGCATTTCCAAGGCCGCTCCGGCGTTCGACTCTCACACTCTGACTGGCGAGCAGACTTCGAAGCGATATCTCCGGGCATGGATCGGCAACGACGAAAAGGACGAGAGGTGCCTCGTGAATATCGATATCGTGCTCAAGGATGCTATGGTTTCGGCCAAGAAAGCGACCAAATGGAAAGCGCAATTCATGATCTGGAAGAAGTTCAACAAGACTCCAGCGAAGTTGGCCGACGAGATGGGAGGGGTCATGGGTATGGGGCACCCCAAGTGGGAGAAGTACTTGGCTTATCAGAGATACTACGGCAAGGGGCCACTGACATATCCATGATTGGCTGCGGTGAGCGTTGGTGGCAACTCGAAGGATTGAAGAGCTACTCGAAACGATCAGTATAATTTCTAGGCGTCGAAAAGCAAGAAGTTAATAGAACAAGCGGAAATATTCTTCATTGTGCCCGTGGGTTTGTTGATATCTATTACGCAGTAGTGCAAAAGCGTTCGTGCGTACTTCGGCAACAAATGAACATTGACTGAGATCCATTGGTGCCGATAAATATTGTCAGACTCACATGTTAGTGACAAGAAGTGGTATCCAAAATGCCTGCGCTTTGCCACATGTATCTGGTTTGGCAATTCGAATAATGTTCCAGGACGAAATTCGTGGCACCATGATGCAAAAATGCTATTCATAGAGCAAATATTGTTTGGCATTCTCTGCATGAGCACACTTCCGCTTTGCGAGGTGCTTACCCTTTTCTGAGTACATTGGCGTAGCTTACGTCGTTTACTTGGGTATCTGAGTAGAGGTTTTCGTTCGGTTCGGCCGGTAACGAAGCTCGACGATATCTTTACTAACAGAAACCCGTCCGAGCTTTCAGGCGCGCCCTTACATGTATATCTTTTGCCCCCCTTGTGGGGAATCTTGTTGACAGCGGATGCAAAGCGCTCGCAACATTCCCCTGCCAAATATCCGAAAATGCCCGGCAGATATTATACAACTATGAGCTCTAATTCAGTCAAATTTGACCACTGTACGACGGAGAGTAAATGTAATTCAATAATGCATCATCCGCAGGACACAGCAGCTAGGCACGCGACGCTCGATCCACCATCCGAAAATGCCCCCAACAACAATTCCGAATGCACTATGTATTTGCTGATAAAGATATACCATACCCATACTGAAAGTATCGGACAGCAAATGAAAGAATGACGAGGATACAGTATTCATAAAATGCGAGCTGGTACACGTACAGCCACTAGACCAGTACACACTGTACTACAGCACTGCTGGCGAGTTTCGTCACAAGACCCGACCAAACGATCGACAACTTTTCGTTATGCCCCACAAGATCCAGATTTTCGCGATCAATATAGCGTTATTTGTTTATCATCAGATTTGCTTTGCTCCACCAGATCGGCGGATTGTGTTCACATGTCTAACCCGATGGAGGGTACGCGCTTCTACCAGCCACTTTCCGATTTCCTCCCAAGCCCTCAGTGCTTCATTTCTGCCAATACCTAAGATGCGCATTTTGCCGGGTCGTCCTGGTGGTTATAGCTGCGCTCGTCGCCAGCAGCAACGCCTCACCGGATGCCACCCCGTTGGTCGACTCTCACGCTCATACTGGTGAGCAGAACGCCAACTCCATGAAGCGATTGTTAAGGACCGGAGAGACTGTGAACTGCGACGATAACAAGTAAGAGAGGCGCCTTGTGAACATCGATCTCATTCTCCAGGACGCTTTGATCTCGGCCAAGAAGGCGACGAAGTGGAAGGCCCAGTTCTTGTGGTGGAAGACAATCAAAAAGACCCCCGAGAAGCTGACCAAAGAGCTGCGCATCTGGAACAGGGGGCACCCGAAGTGGGAAAAGCTCAGGGCTTACCAGAAATTCTACGGCGGAGAATTAAGATACCCCTGAAGATTGAGCTCGCCATCTCTGGCCAACTTTGCGTCCATCTTGCAAACGCATGGACTATTCTATTCGTACGACCTCTTGCTAGAATAAGTAAACCCATTTATTCCGTTACTTGGTTCTCCTTTCGTTGTTGAGCCTGCCATCAAGGTACATGTACTTACGCAGAAATTTTTCACACCTTTGCAAATCTGGATTGGCTTGCAGCTATGATGCACACGCAAGCAGAGAGTCACCCCTGTATTGGCAAATAAAACAATAAATCACGTATGTGACTACGGTACTGGTAGCAATAAATGCACTGTGATGGAAAACATCTTAACAGATCCGGACAGCATCGAGGGGTGTTTTGCATTTTTGACCAACTTAATCTTGGAATTTTCTAGCAAATCAGGCACCAATCGATTCAGCTCGGTCTGATCTATCGCCCAATCACATTAAAACATAGATAATCGTAGAATCAAAGACTTTGACTGACTTCCAAAGTCGAGATTAATGATTGCACCATTTGGTGTACATACAATTAACAAGTTATGTGAACATTGACAGGTCATTACCAGATGGCAACTCATGCCATCGTTGGCGGCAACTCCGAGTGACGATCTCCACAGTAAAACATTTTTTGACGCGAATACCAATGCGCATCTAGCCGAGTTTGGGCTGCTTCTTTATATTTTTTCGTTGTGAGTACGAATATAAGGATCGTTTGTGGGCGAGGTCGACACCCCTCGATGGTGTCCCCCACTGTAAATCCGTGATTTTTCGTATGATGTTGCATTATTATTTACCTTAAAAAAAAAAAGAAGTTGAAGTACTACATTGCATTTTCACAACGCTTATACTAGTATAGGTCTCTGGTTCGTAAGAGATTAAGTGCAAACTACCGCAGGACCTATTGTTTTGTGTTTTGTTCGCAGGCTTTGCGTATCAAAACGCCCGGCCTCACACGAGGTAGTCAATGACTACCTCGTGTGAGGTGACTACTTTTGAAGTACTAGTCATCTCTTTCACCTTAACATACAGAACTCGTCGGCCGTGTGATTTGCTGGAATAGGAGGCCGCGAATATTTAGCCACGGCAGTTCGGCAATTCTCAGAGTCTCTGAGTCAGAGATCGTAGCGACGAATAGCGGTCACCAAAGTCAGTCACCCTCCAAGTCATTTGAATCAATGCAAATGTATTTTTTCCCTTATATACTTATGCATGTTTTGTTGCTCGTGTTAGATTCGCCATCATCGTGCCTCATAGTGTCGTTTACGATCTGATGCCCCCCCCCCCCCCCCCCCCATGCCCAACTGCAAGGGTTATAATACGCACTCGTTGTCACTTACCACCATTTACAGACTTACCCCGTTGGCTATCAAAGTTCCACTATTGTACACAAATTTGACACCATGGACTTGAGCCTACGCTGTCTCGGGGCGTATGCAATCTTAAACGCACATATCAAGCCTTTATCCGGATAGCTACTCCTGAGGTCCTCAGACATCGATGAGAGTAAGCCCCCTTTAAGGATGCCACTTTTTTTTTGAAATTGTTTTATTTTATTTTATGCTGTTAATACCGATTGCACTCAGGGCGAGCTCTGCTTCCGCCTAGCATACCAGATACCTCTCTCCCCACATACGGCTGATTTTTTTTTTAAATTTCCGTGCTGAGTCATGCTCGCCCACAGATTCGCCATAGCTAATACAGACTACAGTTCTTCATTTTTAGTTTCGCGGATCACAGCTGCAATTAGAACACGAACCCAGAGCCATGGGTCTACTGACCATCGCTGGTAATGGCTTCTTAACTTCCCCTTAATTAAGGTATTACAGCGATACAGCATACCGAAATTGAGTTCCCGTATCAAAAAGTCATCAAAAGCTTTTGAAAATTCCCAGGCCTGAAGTACTAATAAATATTGCTTCTGGACTTCGACGAGAAAACGCTTTCATAAATTGTCCATAAAGCCGCCGTCGGTTCTCAAAACACATACGAAGTATGTACGACTACTACACTGGCCGGTGAAGTGCTGCATGCGTAAAGGTATAGACAAGCGCTACTAGCGAGTTTGGGCACAAGAAACGCCCAAAACAATCCAAGATACGTTATGCCCCGCAAGATCCAGATTTTGGTCATCAAGGTAGCGTTAGGCGGTTTATCACCAGATTTGTTTTTTATTTCAGCTCATCAGCACACTGAGCACACTACATCAACCCCTGATGCGAGGCTTCTCCATCTTGCGGTACCTCGCCAGTCATGTCATTCTTCGATTCGCTCCCAAGAGCTCACCCAAGTCCCTGCATTACCTTCTCTCGAGGCGTACGCCATGCGTCTGCTCCACGTCGTCTTGTTGGCTCTCGCCGCTCTCGCTGCTAGCACCAGTGCTGCACCTGCCTCCGCCGACATTTCCAAGCTCACCGGCGAGCCCAACAAGCGATTTCTACGAGCTGAGCAGGCTGTGGTCAACAGCGACACAGAGGGAGAGAGACGCCTCACGAATGTTGATCTCATTATCAAGGACGCGATGGTTTCGGTCAAGAAGGCGACCAAGTGGAAGGCGCAGTTCGTGGGGTGGAAGTTGATGGGCAAGACCCCCGAGAAGTTGGCCCAGGAATTGAAGATCATGAACAGGGGGCATCCCAAGTGGAAGAAGCTCATGGCCTACCAAAAGTACTACGGCAAGGGACCCCTCAGATACCCCTGAAGATTCGGCTCGCTGTCTTGGTTTGCCTGTCACCCCTCGTAGTGATAGTACGACCTCTTGTTAGAATAAGCAACCAATAAATCCCGACACTTGGTTCAATACTCGTTTTGGTTTCGCTTAACACTTCTTTCAGCTTGGGATCAACAAGTTTTGACACTGCTGCAACACAACCACTCGCTCGCTCTTGTATCCATCCATCCACTTAAAGCTTGGACGGACCCACCCCCGTCTCCATCGTGTACACCTGTCCACCGTCCGAGGCGATGATCATGCCCGTGATCCAGCCCGAGGCCTTGGAGGATAGGAAGATGGCGAGGCCAGCCATGTCCGAGTCCAGGCCGAAGCGCTGGATCGGGATGCCCGTGGCCAGGTCGTCCATGGCCAGTCCCGTGACGACCGAGATGCCCTGGGACATCTTGGACGGCACGAGGCCGGGGGCGATGGCGTTCACCAGGATGTGACCTCCATTGGGGCGACGCGCCAGCTTGGCCGCCAGTCCGCGAGTCATGTGGTGGATCGCAGCCTTGGACGTGTCGTAGGCGATGGTGTCGATCTGCTGGGGCATGAGACCCGCCACCGAGCCAACGTTGATGATGCGCGCCGCATCGGACGACGTGGCCGCCGCGTCCAGCAGCGGCAGCAGGAACTTGGTCAAGTGGAAGGGCGACGTCACGTTGACCGTCAGCACCTTGTTCCAGGCTGCCCAAAAGCCACAAAGACACAATAAATGAATAAATAAATAAATTTCCCGAATAACAAAAATATTTTTCAGCAGACTGCGTCGTACCGGCCTCGTGGTGCTGCTCAAAGTTCCCGCCCCAGGACACGCCCGAGTTGTTGATGAGCACGTCCACCTTGCTCTCGCGCTTGGCGATCTCGTCCGCCAGCTCCTTGCAGCCAGCCTCGCTCAGCAGATTGGCTTGCAGCTATATGATACACACACACAACAGCGTCAGTACCTCTCTATAATAATATTGTCAATTGCAATACAGTTGCAGCCTTACCGGGATGCACTTGCCGGGGCCCTTGGCGTTGAGCTCCTTGGCCGTCTCCTCGCACGCCTTGAGGCTGCGCGAGGCGATGTAGACCTTGGCCCCGTTCTGCACGAAGCCGTCGGCCATCATCTTGCCGATGCCGCGGCCGCCGCCCGTGATGACCACGACCTTGTCCTTCACGTCGAAGAGCTGCTGCAGCTGGAGGGAGCTCATGGCTGGCTTTGTGTGGGGGGTTGGTGGGTGGGTTCTTGCGCTCGAGGCGACGGATTCGAATGTGAGAGCTGCTCGAGCGTCGACTTGACTTGACACACGTCAGCGTAAACAAAAAAATGAACTGCAACATGGTGTGTGCCACACGATATTGCCAGACAGATCTTAGGTACCAGTAAGTTTGAGCTTCTTGCAAGGCGTGTCCTCCTTCGCGTACCTTGTCGACTATGAGACCATGTGTGCAGTTTTACATGTTGTATCTCTAGGCGAGCAAGTATTAATATTTCTGAACGGTAGCTCGACGACATGAACCATTAGATGAATGTTTTCACTGTCGGGTGATGCGACTACTGAATTTCAAAGTAGAAGCCCCCCTCAAAACGTATCCAAAACGTATCCAAAGCTGGTTCAACGGATCCGCGTATACTCCCAAGTGCCCCCAACCAGTCGAGACGACCTCCTCGGACGTGTTGACGTCGATGTGCGGCTGGCAAGAGGAGAACAAGGAAGGACTGCAGCATGGGAGACTGGTGACCTCTCGTGTGTCCAAACATTTCAAGCACCACCAAGAAAATCGGCATCAGCGGATAGCAATGGAATGAAAGTGTTGCTTGCCAACTGATTGATTAGAACCCCGTAATATAATGACACGGTCAAGCTTAAAACAGAAGAAGATATATATCCAGATTCTACCAATTGTGAAGCTTGACTTCAGTGCACACGTGTCTGAAACTTAAAAATCGAAACGGCAAGCTACGAGCTTCTTCAATTCATTATTCGTGTACGCTTCCTACAGTACGATCTCCGACCCAATACTCACGCGTGGCGATAGATCCTTCCTACAGAACACCGGATTGGTGTGTCTTGCCCCAGTCAGTAAACTCTCAACTCCCCTTCGGGTACTTCAACGGGCCCTTCTTGAAGAACTGTCGGTACGCTTGCAACTGCCCGAAGTTCTTGTGCGAATACACTTCTCGCCCCATGTTTCCCATTCCTAATTTGTGACGGGCAGCGTGTGTGTCTCGTCCGAGGAGATGCTTCCAAACAGCAAACTTGAGCTTCCAAAAGACCGCCTTCTTCACCTCTAACGCAGCGTCCTTGATGATGATGTCCATGTTTGGTGACCGCTCCTCGGTTGCAGCATCCTTCGGTTCCTTGGAGGCGCCTCTTAAAACCCTCTTTCCGTCGATGGCGGCGTCAGAGATTGGCTGAGATTGATCCACTGGTGAAATTGCTGTCTGATGCGTGTTTACTGGCGCTGGTTGGGCAATGCCGGTTAAGAGGAGGCAAGTTAGAATCACAAGCACAATACACCAGTGATGCATTGTGCTCTTGGTAGTCGGCCTTTTGTGCAGTCGAGCGCCGGTTCCAGAATGAGTAAATCTGCAGCGCCTAGCAAAAGTTTTCGTGACAAAAACCGTAATATAGGTCTCGGTAAAAGTTTTGGCGACTTTTTCCCTTCGTTGGGAGGAGGGAAGGAAACGTTCCTATGTCGCTTCTTGTTAGCATATGCAGGTGTAAAATTGTGGCGAAGCTTACGTGGTAGGATCCCGTAATACACTTTATACAGCTACAGTACTGTACCTCGACATTTTTAGGGCACCTGGCGAGTTGCGTACAACTAACCAAGCGCTCTATTGGTTCATACCTCAATTTTGACACCACTGGCAGTGTCTGGCACGAACGTACACACGTGTAGATTAATTAACAGGCAACGTTAGCAAGAGATATTTACTTGTATCTTACTTGACGTACCTACAATTTCCTTTTCAATGTATTTTAATACATGATGTGCATTATTAAAATAATATAAAGTGTTAGGATACTGTGTACTATAACCAAGCATTCCAAGAGTAGCATGTGCCATCTCTCTGTGATTTCTCAATCGGACAATAGGATGATGAAGCAGGCATTAAGGCAAGCTTACCTAAGCAGCAATTTGCATTAGAAATGCCTGAAATGCGACCAACCAAATGGCAGCAACACTATGCTGGTATTCAGCCATGGCGAGAACTTTGTATTGTAAGTCTCTAGCATGTCAAAGTGACTAAAAACACATTATGCTGACATAGCACCGCATGAACTTGCACTTCGTTTGAGCCTGAATGGTAGTATTAACACTTAGCACAAACTAGCCAACGCAACACCAAAGCTAGAACCCTAACATTACGGATATGTCAACGGGCCTAAGCCATAGGTGTCACGGTAAGCCACGAGCTTCTTGAAGTTCTTCGTCGAGTACACTTCACGCCCCTTCAATGCCAAGCCCATCTTCTCGCGCGCTTGCTGCGGGGTCCTTCTGTACAGGTACTTCCACACAGCAAACTGAATTTTCCATAGCACGGACTTCTTAAACCTTGAGGCAGCGTCCTTGATGATGATTTCCACATTTGGCGCTCTATCTTCCGAATCAGCGCTCGACGGAGAGCCTCGTAAAAATCTTCTTCCAGCTTCCCGACCATGAACTGCGTCTGGATTCGTTGTTGACACGCGCGTGGCTTGCAGAGCCTCTACTCTGCCCGGAATCGCATCGCCAATCGAGAAGATTGAAGCGAGAGCTAACACAAGGAGGACGGCGCGTGCTTGCTTCATCCGTTCTTGATAGTGAATCTTGAGGCGTCTTGGGTAGTCGAGCGTGAAATGCGAACTGAATCCTTAATTGGTGAGAATGTCACGGAGGGGCTACGGGCGCCACTGGTAAGCGGGAAGCACACCTACATAACAGGAATGGTGGGGAGTACATATTGGTTAAGTATTCAGTGATCACGAGACTAGTTGGCGAGGCCTACGACGTAATCTTCCCTGGCATCCCCCTCAACATTCAAGTAAAGTTCGTCCCGTCACCAGACACGCATGGTGCACTTAGTGGTGTGTAAATCGGGCGTGGCAAACTGTGGCTGACGCCTAAATGCATCTTAGCAACACGAGGGGTTATTGGAACTTGGGTTTAAAGCGCCGAATACTGACACGAGGATGCCGAAGATATTTTCTGGGAATCGGTTTGGGCTTACTCCTGCAGTCCCTCAGTAATAAGAAGACATGAAGTAGTGTTTCCTGGTTCTTTTCGTTTATTTTTTTTCCTTTGAACATTTGAAATTTTTCATACTTCGGCTTAAACTGTGTTATTTTTTTATTTTTGCAGTACAGTATTTCACATGGTTGATTTGAGTCACAGTCACGTTTTCTCTTCAAATTGGCACTTTGTACTGTCGCGTACTACTCAGTGACTAGAATCCCCTCGGGCCCCAATAAAATCATGCTACGTGCACATGTATTTCTGCTATAAATCGATGTTTTTTTTTATTATCCGCGAAGATGGAGCTACTATTGTTGCTTACACGCAGGAATTTTTTTTTTTAATTAATGTAAGATAGATTTCTGAGAAAGCTATTCAAATGCCACGCAAAGTTTACCCGTTTACTAAAATGTTGTGAGCCATGATGACGCTCCTGGAAGACAAATGTTAGAACAAGATGAAAAAAAAATAATAGAGTGTAACGCAGTTTGAACATGAAGACTGTGTGCTATGGAAACCTATCCAGGTATGAACCTGTTCACCCACAGCTTGCACCAAGCACACACTGAATCAATTCGCTATTGTCGGAGGTTGAGGGTGCTTCGAGATCCATCACAGCTTCTGTCGGATTTTTTTTACCGGCCAACTCCTGCTTCACTCAGGGCTGGATGACTTGTTCAGACGCAGCAGGAGGTCCATGTTGTCAAATAAATTCAGCTCAAAACTACTGTCAAGTCGGCACGACCTTCAAACGCTTCCATGTTTTGGCTGCGAAACAACGGACTGAATGCGGATAAACTTCGCGAGATGCTGCGGCTGGACGGCGTGAAGTATTAACACGAGCGTGTATTCTCTTCCAGGACGAGATGTGGATGGATCGAATCATCCGCAGGAAACTCTGCCTTAGCTCGCCTATTCAATCACTCTGAAACGCTTTCACCTCGAATTCGTCGCTCACGCTGGCTACACGTTTTACAGTGATGAAATCTTAGCTACGCCGTCAATTTCATATTCCACGCATATGCACCACGGCGAAGCCATTCTAACCTAGCACATCGATGCCGATGCTGGTGTTGAAAAGAAGACCTTCTTATAACAGTCAGTTTTCTTCAACTAAAAAGGCCTCAAGATGAATGATTAAAATCCGTTAGCTTGGCTTCACCCCGCACATTCATTGCAGGTTTTTGCTAATGTTGTCCAACTCATCAATTTGCGTATCACCAAAAGTGTTCTTACTTGAAAGGTCCCACGACTAAAGACTTAAACATTTAGACGTTTTAAAGGTTCACGTGTGTCGATCTGGTTTACGGGCCCACCCCAGTTTCCGCAGCGCTGACCATTCCTCCATCGCATGTAATGACCTGGCCGGAGATCCACCCCGACGCCTTGGATGCCAGGAAAATGGCTAGCCCAGCCATGTCCGAGTCTTGGCCCATGCTCTCCGTGGGGATCTCCTGCTTGATCTTCTCGAAAGGCTTGCCCGTCACATACGCGATCCCCTCGGTCATTTGCGAGGGCACCAACCCGGGCGCAATGGCGTTCACCAAGATGTGGCCGCCGTTCGGGCGACGAGCCAGCTTGGCCGCGAGAGCACGCGTCATGTGGTGGACTGCAGCCTTTGACGTGTCGTACGCGATGGTGTCGATCTTCTGCGGCATGAAGCCAGCGATCGAGCCAATGTTGATGACACGCGCTCCGTCAGTTGACGTTGCGGCAGCGTCCAGCAGAGGGAGCAGGAACCGCGTTAGAAGGTAGGGCGCCGTCACATTCACCGACATAGTCTCACTCCAGGCTAGTACCATGCCAAATCGTGAGTACGGGGCTAAATAATATTTTTAAGAAAAATTCTGTAAGTACCTGATTCTGGTGTGTTCTCCACTGGCGTTTCGATTCCAACCGCCGAGTTGTTGACAAGAACATCGACGCGTGTCTCCCTTTTGGCGATCTCATCGGCCAACGCCTTGCATGCCTCCTCACTCGACAAATCCGCTTGCAACTGTAACAAAAAGACCAGAATGAGATTGGTACTTCGTAAGAAAAAAAAACTCGTTGCTTCACACTGTATGTATGTCTTACCGGAATGCATTGGCCTGGGCCTTTGGCATTGAGGTCGTCTGCAGTAGCTTGGCAGGCGTCGAGGTTTCGAGACGCGATGTACACTTTCGCTCCATTCTGCACGAATCCGTCGGCGATCATCTTGCCGATTCCACGACCCCCGCCCGTGACGATGACCACCTTGTCCTTGACGCTGAAAAGTTGGGTCACGCTTAACGGAGAACTCATAGCGTTGGGGTCTTGCTGGAAAATTGGGGGAGTGCGGAGTGCTTGGTAAAAGTAGTTGTGGGGAGATTTCGAAACCCCGTCGGCTATTGGCGTTGACGTCGTATATTCAAAGAAGTGAGGATGGTCCTGCTTGAAGCATGAGGAAAAGGCTGGATGGGATTGTAAATGATCGAAGTGTTCACCCACAAACGTAAGGATTGCAGTCAGCAGCAAGGCTAGTGACGCTACATGTGCGGCTCCCAGCGAGTCACTTCTGCTGGTTGGTACAACTAGCTTCATCGGCAACAGCAACGGCAGCTGAGAATACGAACGGAGTTCTTCACTGTCTTTTGTGGCTCTCCTGGTGAGTGGTCAACTGACTTCGGTTGATTTCATATATAATATATTGTATTTAAAAATAATATATATTAGCTCAGTAGCTTTAATATCTCTTCTGCATTTTTCTTCTTCATGACTTCTTACTCTATGTAATTATTGCAAGCCATAAGTCACTCGTCATTCTTATCTGCCTCCCTTGACTGCACCTTTCCGGTTATAGTTGTAGTGTTATCATGTTATCATGTTATCATAGAATAATTTAATAACTATTGGAAAGATTTATATGCAAACCGTTCCCTTTGATCAGTCCACCCTTTATCCTTATCGTGCGCGGTTACAGGAGCTTGCATCTCAGCTCTCCCGACTCCTGCTAACTACAACTACCCTGTATTCAAGTAGCGGGGAATGGTTTTGGTTGACCTGCCAATATCCCCTCCGCCAGCCCCCCGGGGTGTGAAAGCCCACTCCAAGGCACCGGTAAAAGCTGCACTGTGCAAATTTCTGTCCTGTCCTGGTCAGTACTACGCATACTGTAGCGAGCCGTGTGGACTTGGGGCTTGTAGCTTGAAGAGGCGTCTGGTCTACCGACCTACCTACATGTACCTAGCCTACCGCGTTGAGTGTACATTAGTAGCCATCTAGAACCGCTGATACCATTTCTGGCTCGCACGGCCATCGTCGATTCCCGAAGGTGTCGTTTTGCTGTATACATGAACCAAGTTATCGAGATAGAGTTGAAGCTTCGGGGGGTAAGACCTTAGGTCATGAGCGCAAGTTACGTCAATGAGGGGGGG
>JAIKVE010000928.1:0-14928 GCA_024679115.1 Phytophthora pistaciae
AGGAGGCGCCCTTCGCGCTGCCCTGCACGCCCGCGGGCTGTCTAGAGCTGCTGGACCACTACGACATCCCGCTGGAGGGCAAGCACGTCGTGGTGCTGGGGCGCAGCCAGATCGTCGGCCTGCCCGTGTCGCTGCTGTGCCTGCACCGTAACGCCACGGTCACCATGTGCCATTCGCGTACCCAGGACCTCAAGGCGCGTGTGCTTGAGGCCGACATCGTCATCGCGGCCATCGGACGCGCGCGCTTCGTGCAGGGAGACTGGATCAAGCCGGGAGCTACGGTCATTGACGTGGGCATTAATGCGGTGGAGGACGCGACCAAGAAGAGCGGATACCGACTCGTGGGGGACGTGGACTTTGATGCTGCTGTCAAGGCCGTGCATGCCATCACGCCTGTGCCGGGCGGCATTGGTCCTATGACTGTAGCCATGCTGCTGAAGAACACGATCCAATGCGCCTCAAGACGCGTGCAACCGAAGTAAGTCGATAGTGATGAACTACACGCTCTATTCATTGGAGACCCACCCTGAGCCCAGCAAACGTGCTCGGCTTCTGGCTGCTTCTCCTAGTTGGTAAGGCGACACTCTATAAGTACATGTACAGCGTTCCCTGACCCCCACTACAAACTCGCTGTCTTGATGCCCTAGAAGTTGAGATCGTCGTCTCCGTCGCGGCCGAAGAGCAGATCGTCTTCGTCCTCGGACGAGAAGTGTCCGCTCTCTTCCACGAGCTGCACGTCTTGGTGCAGTTCCTCCCAGTACCCGGCGTGTGATTGCTCAGCCTGTGCTGTCGCTTCACGCTCACCTTCTACGTCATTGCTGGCAGTGTCTATGCCAGCATCCAGATTCGCAGCATGCTGCGAGTGAGCCGACGCCTGTCGTTGGTGAAGGTGGTTCACGGCTTCCTCCAGTCGCTGCAGCGCCGTCTTCTCGCTAGCTGGACGGATGAGGGCTCCCTCCTTCGGTGGGCTTGTTGCTGCAGCTCCGTATCGTCGTTGAGCCTGCAGTAGCAGTCGCATGGAGTCGAGCTGGCCATACGCCGCTGCAATTTGAGCCGGGGTCTCCCAGTCGCTGTTGACTAGCGTTGGGTCTGCTCCGAGTGTCAGCAAGTTCTGTGCCACCGCTGCACGACCGGAGAACGCCGCCCAATGTAGCGGAGTGTCGCCTCGTTCGTCCGCCACGTTGACAGTAGCTCCGTGTTGAACCAACCGCGCGATGATCGGGAGTGCGGCGGGGGATTCTACCGCGTAGTGCAGTGGAGAACGGTGGAGATCATCGAAAGCATCCACGTTTGACCCACCTCCGGGCGTCAACAGGAACGATGTCATGGCTCTATCATGCGTTAGAACCGCGAGGTGTAGTGCCGTTCTACCTTGAGAATCACCCTGCGCTTGGAGCATTCGATTCCATTCGTAGTTCGCTTCAGTGGGCACCACGAGTTGCTTAGCGCACTCAACGAACCCCTTCTCAGCCAGACAGTGCAGTGGGTACCGCCCTACGCTGTCCGGGGTGTGGAGGGATAACGCTGGAGGTGCCAGTGTCGAGACGGTCTCGATCGGTAGAATATTCTCCGCGATGGAGTCTTTCATCATCAACTGCTGCAAGAATCCACAGACCTCCACCTGGTCGTCTTCACACGCTCGATGCAGCACGTTCTGGCCCTTGCGGTTGGTCTTCAAGATGTCAGCGCCGTGTTCCAGCAGCCTCTGCATGAATTCAAGGTGGCCCAAGGAAGCGTACAGCATCAGCGGCGTGTCACCGTTGCAGTCGACGGAATCCACGTCCAACTTGGCGTCGCAGGCGAGCAAGAACTCCAACATCTCGGCACGCGCGCGGTAGTTTTCCTTGGAGAACGACAGCAAGTGCAGAGCATTGCGCTGCATTTTTGGCTCGACTGCTGCCAGGTCGACCCCGCGTTGCTGGAGGAACGTGGCGTCTTCGACCGATGCGTTCTCTATCGCTGTGAATATGGTGACCTCCTTCTTGGCACGTTGCGAAGGAGACGACGGCACGGACTTTCCGATTGGAGAGGACGGGACGGACTTCGCCACCGGAGAGGGAAGTGATAGGGATGGCTCAGTGAAGCTGGTATCGATCTCTAAGAGCTGCTGGCGTCGTATTTGGGCACGTTGCTGCGCCATGTGTCGCAGTAACTTGACTGAACCAGGCAGCTCCATCTCTTCAACGTCGTGGTAACGAAGTTCGGGCCGAACGTTCTCGTGGTCTTGTACACAAACTGGAGACTGAAGGATTGGTACAGCGTCAGCCGCGATCTCCTGTAGAACTTGTTGGATTTCAGAGAGCGTGTACTCTTCACTGGGCTCGACTAGCTGCAGCAGTCTTCGAGTCATTTGCGAGTCGAAACGTAGCCGCAAGAGTGTCGTGTCTTGATTCGTATCGAGTCTCGAGTCTGCGTAGCTGGAAGACTTGGACCCGCTCCATTCTAGCCAGGCACTCGCTCTCTTGAAGTAGAAGTGGAAGTGCTCAGCAGGAATACCTCCATCGGTCTCGTCTTGTTTACTGCCATCAGCCGAGCGTTGGTAGTAGAAGTGCATTTGTTTTCGCCGTTGGTAGTCACGAACGTACTTCTGAAGCACCGTGGCGACTTCGTGGAAGAACATGATCTGGTTCATACTGCGCGTCATAATGTGCGGCAGCTCTCGGTGACTCCAAGTATCAACCGTCTTCTCCACACTAACACGAGCAAAATCCTCCTCTGGAGCTTCCACCACTGGTTCTTGGCTATCACCCGCAGGCTCCTCATTCTGAGGCTGGTCATCAGCTGGTTCATCACTTAGCGGCTTGACCATCGGCTCTTCCTCCGCTGTCTCCTGTCCAACCTCCTTCTGGGATACAAACTTGATATCCTGCAGTCTCCTTCGTGACGCGATCGCTCTTTGAATCCGCTTCGCAGCCAACGTGCGTTTAAGCACCAGAATCTTGCGTTCAAGAGCCTTCGCCTCGTGGATCAACCGCAGCTCTTCGTTCTTCACAGCTGCGCGCTTCGCCTGTCGAACTCCAGAGTGCCATCGACGCCAGCACACTTGAAGTTTAGTCGCCAGCATTGACACCGCTAGGCGATACGCGCGAACCTCCTCAGCGCGCTGAGCTTCCAACGCTTGCAGATAATGCGCCCGATACAGCTTCGCCTTCCACATGGCCTCAATCTTGGTCGCCGCGCTGTCTTCTCGTCGACTCTGAAGGTATTTCTTGACCGCACGCGCGATGCATCTACCAGACGAGCGGTGCTTGATGGTCTCTAACTTCTGCTCACGCTGTAGTTGGTTTGAATTGGTCTCAATTGTAGACTTATGCGCTTTGGGGTCATCAATTGTGCTCCTTTCTTGCTGCTCAAGCCGGAGACGATGCCACCGTCGCCAGTTCTTCTGGATCTTGAGAGCGCTCAGGCTCTGCTTGTGTCGGAGTCGCTCCTCAGCCAACTTCCGCTTGTGGTGTGAGATCCTCCAGTGTCGCTGGCTCTTGACGGAGCTTTCGTACTGCTCCTGGCGGATGAATTCGCGTTCAAGTTCCTCTTTCTGCTCGTGGTGCCACCGAAGCCACAGCGTCTGGATCTTGAGCGCGGCCATGTGCTGCTCGTGCTGAATGCGCTCGCGCTCCATCTTGCGTCGATGCTGGCGGATCCCCCAATTGCGCTGGATTTTCAACGAGTTCGCGTTCTGCGTCTGCTTATCGCGCTCCAGCTCTTGTTGCGCCAGCTTCAAACTCTCCTGTTTCTCTTGTCTCAACCGATTCAGCTCGGTTCGAGCACCTTTCACTGCGTGCCACTTCTTCCAGACTCGCTGAAGCAGCATCGCCGCCTTCTCCTCCTTAGCTCGGCGTGCTTCTTCTCTCTGGTTTCGTTGAAAAAGTTTCTTGGTCCAATTCTGCTGAATTTTGAGCGCTACTGCCTTCTCTTCCTTCTCCTGTTGCTCACGTTCCGCTTTCTCTTGTAAATTCGTTCTCCACCGTCTCCACCCTCTTTGAATTCGCAGTATCGATCGTAATGTTTCTCGTTGTTCTCGCTTACTCCTCCACCACCGACAGCAAGCAGCTTGGATCTTGGCCGAGCTCAGTTGCTGCATAAGGAGCTTTCGTGTCTTCTCCCTTTCTACCTGTCGCCGAACATGCCACCGATGCCAATACCGCTGAATCAGTGTGGCCGCCAGCATCTGCGCATTTCGTACTCGCTCTGCCTCCTTCTTCTCCTCCTGCCACTTCTCCCAGCGTTTCTGAATCCGTCTAGCACTCTGTTCTTGTCTACGCCTCCATTCACGCCACATTTTCCAAGCTTTCTGGAGTTTTCGAGCACAAGCCTGACGTAGAATTCTACGGCGCGTCTTCTCTCGTTCCGCTAGTTTCCACTGCTGCCAGCGCCGCCACCTACTTTGTATCACTTGAGCACTGGCATTCCGCAAGATTCGAAGTCGCTCTGCCTTATCTCGCTGTTGTCGCTGCCACTTTCTCCACCGCCTTTGGATACGAACAGCACTTAACAATACGAGCAGCCGAACTCTTCTTCGCTCTCTTTGCTCCTGCTTTCGATGGACCCAGCGTCTCCATACTCCTTGGATTTTACGAACACTCGTCCTGGCTCGAATCGCGTCAAGGTGCGCGTTAAACGCAAGCTGCTGTTGATTTCGTCGCTCCCGTTCGCTTCGTATCCATCGCCTCCATGCTCCTTGGATCTTACGAACGTTCGCTCGAGCTCGAATCGCACTCAAGTGAGAAGAAAATGTCACTTCCTGTTGACGCCTCCGCTCACGCTCCTGTTGGATCCACTGTCTCCACACTCGCTGGATCTTACGCACAAGTGCTCGGTCTCGAATCGCCTTCAAGTGTGCATCAAATACCAAGCGTTGTTGTTCCCTTCTTTCTCGCTCTCGAGTGACCCACCGTCTCCACGCACATTGAATTTTGCGTACATTGGCTCGAACACGGACAGCTTCCAAATGTGCTTCAAAGACCAATAGCTGCTGTTGCCTCCGTGCTCGCTCACACGTGACCCACCGTCTCCAAGTTCCCTGTATCTTGCGTACGTTCGCTCGAACTCGAATCGATTCTAGATGCGCTTGAAATACACGTTGCTGCTCCATCCTTCGCTCTCTCTCAAGTGTGATCCAGCGTCGCCAAGCGGCTTGAATCTTACGGACGTAAGCTCGAACTCGTATCGCTTCTAAATGAGCCTGAAATGCCAGTTGCTTGCGCTGCCTTCGCTCCTTTTTGCTAGCAACCCAGCGTCTCCACGTGACTTGAATCTTGCGCACATAAGCCCGCTCTCGAATCGGTTGCAGAACCTCATCAAGCGCTAGTTGGTGCTGACACCGTCGCTCGTGCCCGTGTTGAACCCAGCGATTCCTCGCCTCGACACGGATAGCCTCCAGGTGAGCGAGGAACGCCAATTGTCGTTGTCGGCGCCTCTCTCGCTCGCATACAATCCATCGTCTCCACGCTGCTTGGATCTTCCGCGTATTCGCTCGAGTACGGATCGTATACAGACGCGCCTCAAACACTCGCTGCTGCTGCCTCCTCCGCTCCTGCTCAGCCTCCATCCACCGTCTCCAGGCTTGTTGAATCTTGCGCGCATTGGCTCGGAGTCGTAGCTCTTCCAGATGAGCGTCACGTGCTAATTGCTGCTGAATCCTTCGCTCTCGCTCATCTTTCATCCAACGCCTCCATGCTTCTTGAATCTTGCGGGCATTAGCTCGAACACGTATCGCGTCAAGATGAGCTTGGAAGACCCTCTCTTGCTCCCGTCTTCTGTCCTGGATCTTCTGTCTCCACCACGCTTGGATCTTCCGAGCTAATGCCTGACGACGTTTAGCTAGTAGCAACTGAGCTAGTGTCAGCTCTTCCGCTCGCTTGACGCGCTGCTGGTGCAGCCATTGACGCAATACGCGCTGAATCTTCCGAGCCGAATTCATACGGTGTAAGTGCTTCAGCCTCCGACACTTGCGCTGCGTATTCTTCTGGAAATTCGCCACGCTGTTCAAGCCCTGGCCGATCCCTTTACTGCTTTCGCTCTCTGATAGCAGCTTGACGGCGATAATTACCTGCACTAACTGCGCTCGTGTACGCTCGGCGATAGACTTCTCCAGCGCAGCCTTCTGCTGCTGCTGGATGCGCAGCATCTCAACTGTTCGGTGGTTGCGCTGTTGGCTCACACGCTGATGCACGACGCTTGACGCCTTTATGGAGGAAACTTCGCGCGTCTTGGCTTCGATCTCTCGACGTTGTCTGCGCTTTTCCTCCTCCAGTTCGTGAGCTGCCGAGTCACGCATCGCAGCGTGCACCTTCTTGAGCTTGGACAACTGCATCTGCCCCGAGACCCACGCTGCTATCTGCTGCATACTGGCTTCAACTCGACTGTGCTCCAACGCCGCTGCTGCGCGCTGCGCCTCCTGCTGCTTCTCCGCCTCTAGTTGACTCTTCGCTGCTAGCAGAGCCTCAGACCGCTCTTCAAGCTCCGATAACCGCTGCTGCAGATCAGACGCCACTGAGAGCGCGGCTCGACGCTGCTCCAGTTGGTCTTCACTCGACATGAACTCAATCTCCGTCTTCTCCGCCTGTAGCTGCGTGTGCTGTGTCAATAGCTGGCGTCGCTCATGCGCTGCCCGTCTCAGTAGAACTCTAGCATCCACAAAGGCCTTGATCTTCTGCCTCGCAGCACGTTCTTGGGATAATCTCTCTCGTTCTTGATGATCTCGAATAGCTTCACGATGTTGAGCGTCAGTCTGCAGCGCTTGTTGATTCATCCGCCCAAGTTTTCGCTCCAGGACTCGAACTTGAGTGCGCGTCTTCCCAATTTTCCTCTTAGTATTCACGTCGAGCTTCTCCTTGGTCTGTAGCTCATTCCGGAGCTGAGCTTCATACTTCTTCTTCTCCGATTCCACACTCCGCAGCTTCTTGTGGAGAGTACACACTCTGAAAAACATTTGGAGCTTCAACGCCGCGAGTTTTCTCCTCCTCACCTCAACCGCTTGCTGTTGCTGCTGCACAACGCGTTCGTGATGCGTCAATAGCTGCAGTCGCTCCTCTTCCGACGCCTTCCACCTGCGGTCGAGATCTGCCAGTCGCGCGTTCATATCTGCAATCAGCTCACGTCGATGCTTGGAGTTGATCTTCATGCTCCGCTCCACGTCTCGCTTGGCCTTCGTCCATTTGAGCTGCTCCTTGAACAGAATATTCTTCGCCATCTCTTGAGCAGCTTTCAGCTTACGGCGCAGTAAAACCTCCTTCAAAAACCTCCGAATGTCCTTCAAAGCTCTGGATTGTCGCTCTTTCTCTCGAGAAAGTTTCTCCTCTTGCTGCTTTTTCCTTTTAATTCGCGCGCGTTGTCGTCTCCACCAGCGAACAACTTTCTCCTTCGCACACTCTCGGACACGCCGCCGCTTTGAAGTATTCACGTAGAATAATGCACGATAGAATGCCATGTGAATAGCTCGAAAAACTGCTTTACGTTGAACAATTTCGCGGTTGTGACGATGAATTCTCCAGTTGCGTTGTATTCGAGACGCAGCGAGGAATCGAAGGCGGTTCTCTGCGTCTTTCCGAGCTTGAAGCCGTCGCTGGTAGTGGAGACTGACGAATTGTCGGACCTTCCGCCTCGCCACTAGCCTGCGGACGACCACCCTCGCTCGCTTCTGCTCGACACAAAACACTTTCCACGACGCAAAGTTGCGCCGCAGCATCTTGAGTTCGCGCTCCAGATACTTTGGGGTACTGTCAGCAACAGCAGCAGGTTTAGTGGTTGGGGATGAATAGCCCATTTGTGATGAAAAGGGTTGAGCTGTAGCTTGAATCTCGTCTTCCACTTCGCGTTGAGAGACCCAGTGGCTCATGTCGTACGCTGCGACTTGGATGTCTCGACAGAGCGCGAAGATTCGGTTAAACTCGGACGGCTCGCTCTCGTCGTCAGCTTGGTAGCTGGTAGAGGCCGAAACATTGCTACGAGACGATGAAGGGGGCAAATTCACCGCTCTGTCGCTCAAAGTCGCTGAAATGTTACTGCGAGCTGATGTCGCCTGCGAATTCAGAGTTTCCTCGTTCAAAACAGTTGAAATAGTGCTGCGAGATGATGCAAGCACTGGATCGGGTCCTCTCTCGTTAAGACTCGCCGATACATCGCTGCGAGCCGATGTCAGTAACGCCTCCACCGATACTTTATCAAAAGCCGTTGGCATATGGCGAGATGATGAAGCTGTAACAAGAGCCGCTTCCTCGGTTTCCGTAGCAGGAATACTACGAGACGAAAAGCTGGTAACATCTTCAACATCAACTTCCTCGAGACCGGGACGCCGTAGTTCATCCAATGAAGGATGTTCATCTCCTAACGATCGATAGGTGCTGAGTGTGGGAGAATTGATATCAGTAAGAGTTTCCGACTGCTGCTCTAGTTGCTCTTCAGAAGCAGTGAACGCGTTATCTCTCCAGGCATTTGGCAGGAGACTCAGCGCCATAGCAATATTCGATATAGCAGCGCTTGATGAGTACGCGTACTCGTCGTCTGCTGGGTCAGACACCTCCGCTCTTTGTTCGACACTTTCCAGCTCCGTTATCACATTCTCCATCACTTCGTTTAGCGTGGTCCTACCTGTTGATGCAGGCGACACGCTCACACTCGGTATTACTGGTACACTTGGTACAGCAACACTTTCAGTAAGCTCAACCTCGTGAGTCACAGTTCGGCTCGACATCATGCTCTCATTATCGTTTGGTGGTATCGCCTCCTCGGGATTCGTCACTTCATCATCGTCCAGCGTTGTCTCCGAGCTCGACAAGGTAAAGCTAGGCAGCAGTTGCAGGGCCATCGCGATGCTCGACAATGCATCGTTGGACGAGTACTCGAAGTTACAGTCGTAGCCATCATCAAGATCCGCTGCATCCACAGGTTTAGCTTCCAATTCACGATCATTGTCAGCGTTTGGTGTTGCCACGACGTCAACTAAACCACCGCTCGGTTCATCAGTAAAACCACGTGAGGAATCCAGCTCTGCATTGATCCATTGACCTAGATCGATCGAGCTGACAGAGGCATCAAGCTCCAACGACGCCACAGATTCCGAGAGTTCGTCCTCCGTTGACTTCGCAGCAGCGTGGTCTTCACATGTTTCAGGCTTCCAGTCGTCTTCTCTCACGATCCGAACGGAGGGTCTCCTTTCGCTAACAAGATTCGCTGATTCGTCTTGGTAAACCTGCATCGCTTCATCTCGCGTAGGCCCCGTCCTCGCTGATCGCTCCGATGCTGGTACTCCCTTCTTTGGAGTGACAGCCGGCGATGGTGTGCTGCGCTCGCTCATTTGAGTTCCAGACTCGACGAGTGTCTTACGATTGTCGGTTTTGTCGGTAGCCTTGCTGCTCCTCCTTTTTGATGCAGCTCGTTCGGACTCACTGCTCCTGGTAGACGACTTCGCTACCGCTGAGGTATCAAGCACTGGCGGTGGTAAGACCAACCGAGTAATCTTCACTCCACCCCTAGCACAATCGGCCTCTGCAGGTGACTTTCTTGCAGACGATGAAGTGCTGGTTACTGATCGTCCAGACTCTGGCTCAGGCGAGGCTGGCGCTGGTATCCAAGCGGAAGAAGGTCGTTTAGTATCTTCCTCCTTCTTTGACATACTTCGAGCGGAATTATTAGAAGTCTTGGACGGTGGCGATTGCTGGTCCGGTGTATTCTGCTTCGAAGCTGCGGGTACAGCAGGGGCTTTCTGTACTGGCGAGCCGGCCCACGCTTCAACTCTGGGTAATCCACGCGGTGGGTCATGCTCACTTGGTAGAGATACTTGCGAGTCCTCACGATCCAGCCGTTGTATCCTTTCATCTTCAAACGTACCATACCCGTACGACGACGTGCTATCCGGTCCGTGTTGCTGGTGCAAATGCCTCTTGCTCTCGATTTGCGACTGCAGATATCTCGGGATCATTCGAACAGCGTGGAAGCGCGTTTCAAGGTCCATCAAGTGTAACAACGCTGCTGCCACACGCTCGGCTGGTAGAATCTGCCACCCGGGGAGGTACCGTTGAGTCTGGAGCGCGAAAGTCTCCAGCTTTTGCTTCAACAGCCGCAAGAGAGACGACGGGGACGAAGCAGCAGAGCAAAATAAAACGCCCGAGTCGGTACTTTGATGACAGGAACAAAGCAACACCTCCGAGGAGTCCAGCGATAGTCCGTCCACGAACGGGTTGCGCGTCAAATTCACCTCGAAGTCCTCGAAGAACCGCTGGAGCTGTGGCGAGCACGATAGGAAATCTGAATCGGACGCCATCGCCAACAAATACCCGAAGAAATCTTGCTCCAAGACTTCATGCTCGATACTCTGGCCCACGACGTTGGAGTCACCAAGCTCACCGCTTAAATACACCACGGCTTCGACAACTGCGAGAGACAAACTGCGCATCCTGTTGAGCAGCTTCACCACCCGTTGCGGCACATTCTTCTCCACGTGAGACGCTCGATGCAGCGGCAACACGCCCATGAGCTCCTGCTGTAAGTGGGCCAGCACTTGGTCGCGGAGGTGCATGTTCTGCCGGATTGACTCCATCACGAGATGCGCCGATGATTGCTGCATGGTCGGTGAACGGATAGCACGTCGTGTACCGGAACCCTCCTGCTGATGACGATGCGCTGGCGAGTCGCTTCGAGTGTCGAGCACCTGCTGCTTCAACTTGTACGGACTTGACAGTCGCTTGGCATTGAGCTGCTGCATCTGGCGCTCCGTGAGTGGTTTGGCCGCTGAGTCTCGAGGATTTCTCGACTGCAGGCGTTGTCTTGGGTCGGCCATATAGTCGCTGTGATGGAGATGTCGACTATCCCCAGCGTGAGTTGACCTCCTGCCTGGAACAGAGTACATCGGTGCGTGCTGGTCAATACCCGCTTGCAAAGTACCTTGGTACAGCGAGTCATCCAGCTCCAGCTCCACCAGAAGACGCTGTTGGTCGTGGCGGCGACGCCCGTCAAAGTCCGTCGTTCGGCGAGGCACGGGGGCTCTTCCGTCTCGTCCGAAGGTCCGATCACCCATTCCCTTTATAATTAGTTGGGCGACACTTGCCAAATGCTACACTCGCCCATGGAGCTCCTCCGCCGCTTGAAACGTTTCATGAAATCGTTTCGGGAGCCTTCGCAATACCTGCGCAAAAACCAACAAGATAAAGCCAACAACGCGGCAGGAGAAAGCTAGCCACGAAGGCTACGCCTGATAGCTGTCTTTTAAGTTTTAGTGGAGCGCAAATGTTAGTTCCAGGTGTCTAGATAAGCATATCGTCCTCCTCTTCATCACCGTTGGTTACAGTCGTGAGGCCCTGGGCTCGGTACAAGTCGGCAATCTAACACGACAGACACAGCAGGAATTTAGCTTACTCAATGAAAACTGATACATAATGCTCATCAATCACCCATACCTGAGAAGAGTTGGTCGCCTGCGTGGTATCCTTGTCGTCGCGGATGCGGATGAAGCGAGGGAAGCGCAGCGAGATGCCCTTGTCCTTCGCCACGAGGCCGATGGCTGCCGTGTACTTGGGCGAAATCGACAGGTCGGCACCTAGGATTTCCCACACGCAACTGGCCTCGAACCAAACGTCAGGCTTGATCCCTTCTCCAATGGCATAGTCACTGGGCGGCTTGTCCACCACCTTCTCCTTGAGCTGGTCGTGGAACTGCTTGAGCACTTCATCCGACAAGCCAGTGCCCAGCTTCGTAATGGGCTGGTACATCTCAGTGTCTGGGTCATAGCACGCCAGCAAGTACGCGCCGTAGACACCCGTACGCTTGCCGCGGCCGTGGAAGGCACCGATCGGAACCAGATCCGCTGAGTCGCCAATGCCGTCGAGGTAATCCTTCTTGAGCTTCAGCCACTTGTGAGAACGGTTCGCAGGCTCATACGTCGCCTCCTTCTCCAGGGTCTTGACCATCAAACCTTCGCAGTTCTCGCGCACAGCTTCCTCCAGGAACGTGCGCACCTTGTCCACGGCCTCGTCCATCGCCTCGGGGTTGTTCTTCACATCCACGCAGTCCTCCACGTCTAGTGAGGTAGCGAACTCGAAGTTGCCCGGCTTCACCTCGAACATTTCCCGCAACTTTTCACGGCGCTTAGCCAGCGGAGTGCCGAGGAACGACTCACCATTCAGGAACAGCAAGTCAAACGCGTAGATACACACCGGTACCTTGATGTCTTCCACTTTAACATTCTGCAAACACAACAGCGTACAGACTTAGTGATAGCAACAAACAACAGTCATCACTGACACTTAGGCGACGCACCTTTCGGGAGCGCGTGCTCAGGATCTGGAACGGCAGGCGCTTGTTGGTGGCGCGGTCCACGGCCACCACCTCTGCGTCCACGATGCAGCTCTTGACAATGCCCTTCTTCTTGGTCGCCTCCGAGATGGCCAGCGTGACGTCGGGGAAACGCTCCGTGGAGTTCTCGAAGTTGCGCGAGAAAATGGCCATTTCTCCGTTCGGGAGGATGTGGATCTGCGCGCGCTCGCCGTCGTACTTGTACTCGCACGTGAACGGCTTGCCTTCGAAGCGGTCGAACACCATAGCGTACGCCTTGGTCGGCCGCGCAAGCATCGGCGACACTGGGGTACCAGGCGTCAGCACACACTTTTCGGCCACCATGGCGAAGTCCTTCACGCGGAGGAACGGAGCGCTGGGCACTTCCTTCTGCACTTCATAGAACGCAGCGACCAGCGCGTTGTAGCTGGGGCACTCCGCGAACGCCTTCTTGACATGCGTGAGCGCCTCCTGCTGCTTTTCCTTGTCCTTGTATGTCTTGTCCGTCATAAACGCGTACGTCAAGCCCATGAGAATCGACTTTTCGGCGAGACCGATACGAAGCTTGCCCTGGAGACCACGGATGATGTACTTGGCTCCTTCGGCGGACTGCGCGCCGCTGGCTTGCGACTTTTTCTCCTTCTCGCACTTGACCAGCAAGCCCTTGATGATCGAGCACTTCTGCTGCTGCGAGTTGTTGCCCGTCATCTTGGCGATCTTGACGAACTGGTTGTACACGTGCTGGACGGTGAGGCCGCTGCCCTTGGATGCTGCGGGCTTCATCGACGCGAACGACAGCGTCTTCTGCTTGGACCGCGCGTTCTGCGCAACCTTACCGAGGTCGCCCTCTTTGTGGTACATCTCCTTGATGAACTTGAGGTTGGCGCCGGTGGCCTCACCGATGGCCTTCATCAGGATTGCGTCACCAATGCCGATCTTGAGGTTCTCGAAAGGCGGCGCCAGGTCGACGCACACGCAGAGATAGATGCAAGCCAGCAGATCATCCGGAGAGCGACGGATGACGTCGCGGAAGAAGGCCGTGAGCAGGTCCTGGATGACGAGGCGGCCCGTGACTTCTTCGATCTTGGCGAACAAGTGCGCCAGGGCGAAGTACGGAGTCTCCCGGGGCTCGTCGCTGTCGTCGTCTTGAACTTCGGCAGCCTCGGTCTTCGTCTTGGGCTCCGGCTCCGACTCTGTCTTGACCTTCTTCTCTTTCTTGACGTCGGTGAGAGTCGTCGACGCCTTGCTCTTGTTGCTACTGGACACGGGAGTGAAGAAGCTGGTCTTTGTGGCAGTTTCTTTCTTCACCTCCTTCTTCGGCTTGACCTCGTCAGCCTTCTCCTTCTTCGGCTTGGCCTCCTCAACCTTCTCCTGTTTCTGCTTAGCCTCTTTAACCTTTTCCTTTTTCGGCTTGACCTCTTCAACCTCCTCCTCCACATCTTCATCGTCATCTTCAATCTCCTCAATTTCCTTAATCTCGACCTCTTCGTCCTCCTCTTCGGAAGTGGGAGGCTCCGCCGCCTTCTTCTCCTCCTTCTTGGGGCTCTTGGCCTTCACTGGCGTCTCACTCTTCTTCAGCTCCTTCTTCTTGGCCTTCTCAGGAGTCGACGTCGGCGACGTCATGTCGATCACCTCCTCCTGCTTCCCCTTGGACGTCTTCTTTTCCGTCGACATGGGCAGATCCAGGTCGCTGTCTTCGTCCTCCTCCTCCACAACCCGCTGACGCAGACGACGACGACCAGCTGGCAAAAAGATAAAAAGATCAGTCAGCCCTTCAACTCTTGCAATCTTCAGCACACATGAAGAGACCCACGTACGTTTCGTCTTGCTCTTGACTATCTCTTCTTCTTCTTCGTCGTCGTCGTCGTCTTTTTCTTCTTCAGCATGTTCTTCTTCTGCCTCCTGCATCTCAATGTCCTCGGGTTCCTCCTCCACCTGCTTTTCCTTCTCTTTCTCCTCCTCTTCTTCTATCACTTTCGCTTCCTTTTTCTCCTTCTTCTCTTCCATCTTCTCTTTCTTCTTCTTCTTCTCCTCCTCCTTCTTGGGTTTCTTCACGGGCTTCGCCGGCGACTCGACGGTTTTGTCCGCGTCATCGTCCGCTGGTTTCCGCTTCTTGGCCGGCGGCGTGGACGCCCCAGCGCCCAAGAACGACCTAATACGATCCATATAAATCTTCAGGTTATCCTTCCATGTGCGAGCATTCCAACGAGGTTACGCACATGATGGAGCGCTGCATCTTGGGCGCAGCTGCAACAAGCCAATCAACAACACGTTAGAGCTTGTATCCAACGCGCAGAGTTCCCCTCCACTCGCTCACCTTTCTTCCCCATGGCCGCCACAGTCACTCACACCCAGCTGCAGCTTTTTCGCTACTGTGAGCAACAGGCAATTTGGCGCTAAAAAAGTGTACCCAACGTACCCCAAGTGTACCCAAATATACCTAAAGGTTACCCTAAATTTTGGCGGGAAACCTCAAAACGTTACACTCGTGCGTGGTGATCTTCTTGCAGCGACCGTAACCTCATGGGGCGCAAGCTGCTGGCGCTCGTGCCGACGGAGCTGCCGGCCTCCGCCAACCTCAGTCGCTTCCATGCGGACGCCACGGAGTCGCCGCTGCTCTCCGTCGTGCTCTGGACCTCACGCGCGGGCGTAGACGCGGAC
>JAIKVE010000929.1:0-14925 GCA_024679115.1 Phytophthora pistaciae
GGAGCGGCAGGTGGCCGTGCTCAAGCTCTCGAGCGAGCGTGAGGCCCTCGAGACCGAGAACAAGACGCTGATGGAGCAGCACGAGCAGGCGCAGGGCGCAGCGCCTCCCGCCGTGTCCACGCTCGAGGCGCTCGAGATGATCTTCCAGCGAGAGGCCGAGGCCGTGACGCAGCAGTTCACGCCCTTCTCGCTGCAGCAGTGGCAGGAGCTCGTGTGCCAGACGCTGCAGAGCGTGGACGGCATCCTGACGCAGGAGGCCATGCAGGAGTCGAGGCTCAACGTCATGGGCTGGTCCGACCGCCGCCACGTCGAGAACACGAGCGTCAAGTTCACGCTGCACAAGGCCTTCCCGCACGTGTGCGCCGAGAACCTCTGGAACGTCACGTGGCAGCGACTCACCACGGACAGCTACGCCAGTTTCTTCAGCCCGTCGCTCTTTATTCGGGTGAGTTCTTGCTGAAAAGGAGGGGACTATTGTGTGTGCATAGGTGGCTAACTGATTGTCCTCTTTTGTTCTTGCAGAAACACTTGTTGCAGAAGGTGTGCGACGACGCGATCATCATCTACCGGGTCATCTGCTACCCGCAGACTGGGCGCGTGTCGCGCGCGATCGAAGTCATCAGCCGCGTGAGGAGGGAGCACGATCTCGTCTACTTCGTGCGGACGCTCGATCTGCCCGACGTGAAGGAGCGCGTGTGTGCTACAGATGTCTGGACCCAGTCGCTGACGGTGCTGCGCTTCATGCCGACGGACACGAGCCACCCGGAAGTCGGCTGTGTGGTGCAGTACGGAGGCAACTACGTGAATATCCCCAAGGGCGGCGTCAAGTACTGGCTCATGGAGATTTTGTTCCTCGTGCTCCGCTTCGAGTCGTCGCTGATCTCGCCCATGTTCTCCCTCAGCAATTGATACCGTGGCCATACGTGTTTTATTTTGTATGTGGTTTTGACCTAATAGATCGTTAACTTATCGCGGAGCTTGTGTGATTAGTGCGGTTTCTCTTGTGCGTGGGTATATCTGTGGGCGAGTCAGATCAAGACAAGATATTGAACAGCAGGAATAAGTCATCGAGGGGCGCTCGTTCCGCTATCAGCGTTCCATCAACATCTACAAGTCTTACGAACTCCCGAGATATACACACCGTGATAACCCCTACTAGGGGTTATCACGGTTAGAAAGTAAGTATGTTTCAGGCGCCAATCAAGTCAAACCTTCAGCTTTCATCTGTGAGCGCCTAGTAGCGCGAGGAAGGTGCATATCCACAACCAACCAACCGTACTATCCTTGCAGGGCTCAGTCCGCCAATCACGTCAAACCTTCATTTCCGACTGAAATCTACCGATTTTTTCTGGTAGGTTTGAGTTGGAAAAACCGGGACACGAAGGTTTCACCTGATTGGCTGCTCAAACATACTTTCCAACCGTGATAACCCCTACTTCTATTATTTAGCTTCGTCCAATCGCGCCAACCAAAGTCAAGAAAGCCACGAACGAGCTGGCAATGAATGCCGTTGTGCGACTGGGTATTATCCATAGTGAACCACCAGCTACATCCATTGTCATTTTCGTTTGTTGGGCCTCCAGACGAGTTTGCCACGTTCAAGGTTGACATCTGCGAAAATCTGATCAAGCCAGACTGGACAAATGCTTGTGCGAAGTGCACGTGGACTTCCTCTTACTGGTGCTCGGGCCATTTCGCAAGAGCCTCTTTCTCCAGTATTCCACAAAACGATCACTTTACACCCAAGCCGTCCACTGTCACAATGGAGACCTCTGCTCCTCAAGACGCTCCGTCACTTCGGGCCAACCCTATCAAGGATTCTCGGGAAACAGTGCGCGAAAAGCTGGTGAGATTTATGCGGATGAGTGACTTTCAACGTTGACGGATCGAGAGCATAATGCGCTGTTGTTATTTCCGTCGCTTGCATTTCAGAACCTGCTCGGGGACTCCCACTTGCGCCAAGTCAAAGTCCTGGAGGCTCAATACGAACAGCTACTCTCGACAAGCCGCCGGATGTCAAAAAGCAGTGAAGCAGACAGAGAGAAACGCGAAGCTCTCGCCGCCATTCTTCGCAGGGCCCACCAGCAACTGGCCAAGATGAGGGACGCGTTGAGTGCAAACTGCGGAGGATCAGATCGCTTTGCCAAAATTCAGGCACTAAATGGCGCTATCTGCGGAGTTACCGGAGGAAAAGTTGAGCAGAAACAACCAGGACTGAAGATTTACCCGATACTAGAGGACGGACCCGAAATGGAAGAATGACTGCGGATTTGAGCTCTCCATGGCGTGCAACATAATTTTTCACTGCATCGATACATGTCATAATAGTTTACGGGACGCATTTCCTATAACACCATAAATTGCAACTTTGGCTCACACTTGCAATGGCGGACGTCCCACCGCCGCCGAGCAAGAAGCAGCGCCGCAAGCAGGAGAAGGCTCGATGGCTGGCAGAGCGCAAGGCCGCGCAACAAGCTGAGGGCATCGCACCATCCAAGCGAAAGCGCCGGAACCAGCGTCAGAGCCGCGCAAGTGCGAGTGGACCTCCGTCCGCCGCCGTCCACTATCAAGCGTGCGCGTCCACCACTTGTGCCAATCGACTGGCAGGCAGCGACTGCATCGTGCGCAGCATTGAGCCCTACGTGCACCGCTTTGCGCTGTTTGTGAAAGGCCGTTGGGCCGGCCGCACACTGCGCGAGCTGTTCGCCAGCGAGTTCCCGACGCTGTCCACCGCCTACTGCGTCCGAGCAGCTCAGCTGGGTCTCATCAGGTTGAACGGCGTCGCGGCGAAGTTGGACGCAGTCATTAAGGGCGGAGACTTCTTCGAGCACCTTAAGCACCGACACGAACCGAGTGTCCATCTGCCGGTGGACGATGCGACCAACTCGTCCACTTTGACGGCGCTGTCCACGAGATGGATACCTCTGGAGACGGACGAGTTGCTGGTGGTGGACAAGCCGTCGGGCATTCCCGTCCACCCGACGGGCAGCTACCAGCTCAACTCGTTGACGCACATGCTGCAGCACGACCGACGTGAAGCTGTTAAGGAGAAGGAGAATGAGGCGGAGACGTCGTTGGAGCTGTTCCCGGTGCATCGTTTGGATCGACTCACGTCGGGGTTGCTCCTTCTGGCCAAGTCGGCGGACAAGGCGCGCACTCTCACTGCCGAGTTGACCGCTACTTCGTCGGTGGAAGGCGCTGGCACTCGCTCGGTGGACAAGTACTACGTTGCAAGAGTCAAGGGCGAGTTCCCCGATGATGAAGCGGGGTTTGCTGGAGTTGTGGGGCTGAACTCGGGTCTTGTCAAGGTCGAAGGCGCAGATGACGGCTACTGGCGCGTGGACGCGCCCATCGGGTTGATGCAGCCACGACAGGGTCATACGCGCTGTGTGATCGACGCTGCGGACTCCAAGCCTTGCGTCACGCTGATGCGTCGTCGAGGACGAGCTGTTGGGGGCGAGAGCATCGTTGAGTGTCGACTTGTGACGGGACGCACGCACCAGATCCGCGTGCACCTGCAGCACTTAGGCTTCCCCATTGTCAATGACCCGATGTATGGACCTGTTGGCGACGATAAGTCCACCGGAGCCTCGTCAGAACAACCTCAAGCTACTAGCAAGAACGAGGAGCAGAAGACTGGCGCTAAAGCGAATGCTGCTGAGGACAAGGACATTGGCGATGAACAGCGATGCATCTCTGTTTGCGATGTCTGCGTAGCTGAAAGTGAGGGAGCTTCAACTGTAGAGGAGGAGGACGCTGTGCTGTGGCTGCATTCGTACCGATACGAGTCGCCCAACTGGTCGTTCGAGGTGCCACTGCCGCACTGGTCCATACTGCGCGAGGATCCACAGGACTCTTAAAATCTCCATAATCTTGATAACCCCGAAGCAACGAGCAACTTGAACGACTACGGATGCTCACCGTTAGCGTTTATTATAAGTTTTGGACACACTAGCCATTGATTCCAAGACGTTTAGCTACTCGCTCTCGGGTATGATACCGGCAACACAGTCAAGTGAGCAGCAAAACTCGAGGAGCTGCAAGTCACCCATGTTCCACGAAGCTGCGTTTGCGATCTGCTTCGGGCATTTTGTCACTTTCGAGGATGAAACGACCCCGGACGAGGGACTGGGATCCTTCGGTTGACGCGTCTGGCAGAAGCCCCCGGGGCAAAGCATGTAGAGTGAGTGAAAGGCCCAACAGAGTCCGTTGACATGTGAACAGACCTACTCTGTCCCAGCGCTACAACTGGTTCGAAACCAAGAAATGGGAAGCTTCACCGATCGAAACTTTCATCGGACGTTAAGGAGCTGGGAAGAACTAGGCCCGTTGTGAGCGGGCTTTATCTACGAACGAACTATCTTGGGGCAGAACGCGTCAACGTCAACGTCAACGTCGACACCAACCCCAAAATGTTAACCAACGTTAACATGAGAGCTGTGAATGCTAACGTCTTTCTGAACCTGTCTCCATCGCATGCCGTCTCCGACGGGACGGAAACTCCCTCTATCCATCGCGAGGCAACGGTTTTGTTTTCGCATCTCTTCCTTAGGCGGAGCTCAGCGGACTGGGTGGAGGTGGACTGGCGCTGCGCTGTGCTGTGCAGTGCTCGTTAACCAGCTTCACTGAGGACGCCATTATTCAACCTGCCGAGTCGAAGCAACCTCATACACGCAGCTCCCCCCAGTGTTCGCGTCAAGAGTTTATCTTCAAACACGCACTACCCCCTCTGTCGATGGTCATGAAGCTCTGCTCACCGTACCTCGCCGTGGTCGCATGTGCTCTCGCTAGCTGCCGTGTGTCAAACCGATGCGACGGAGATCCCCGCGATAAAGATTTTCCCCAACACGGAGTGCACAAGCACACCAACGATTGTTGAGTTCGATCTGGAGGATTCTTGTAGCGAGTCCTCCCTCAACGAGTGCACCGTCGTTACCGATACCTACACAAAGTCGATCGTTTGCGCCAACAGCTATACCGCCTTCTTGGATGGCGTGTTTGGCACGTCGCCCTACGTCTTCGTGCAAAAGTACGCCAAGGATACCGACTGCGGGACTCTGGTCAACGCTATCGCTTTCCTGGCTGACGGCGCATGCCAGGCGCTGCCAGGCAAATCAGGGGGTTTCAAAGGCGTCGTAAATTCGGACAACTCGGTCACCTTCTCTAGCTATAACGACGAGACCTGTACCGAGGTGAATGAATCCGACGTGGACATCTCAAGCGACAAGATCAACACTGGTACCTGCATCGATGGACTCGTGAAGCTGTACACGGGGACGAAGTCAGCATCCGGAGCGCCGTCGACTTTCTTCGCTCAGACGACGACGATCTCGCTGCTAGCGGTGGCCGGCATGATGGCGGCGCTTTAAATCGCATCCAGCGTCCACTGCGAGGCGTCGATCTGCCTCAATACGACGGGAAGTGGCCTTGTTGCAGGTTTTCTAGCTTTCACCAATCTAGGTATACCTAGTCTATCCAGAATAAATACTAGCATGCTGATTCATATCAAACTGGTCCCGTTACCCTTCCCCTCATTCACCCGCCTATGGTTCAACCAATTTAAAAAAAAAATTGGTTCCAAGTAGTGTACTCCGCAAACATGTTGGTGATTTTCATAACCCTTTCTAAAAAACAAACAGTTAAAACTGTTTGCAAGCGCGTGTGTATGATTGCTGTTTATCACTACATAGAATGCCAAATAAATGGCCCCTCAAGAGAACTGTACCTGCTATCGAATCCACATCCCATGCAAGCATCACGGCGTAGCCAGAGAGTAATCTGGTGCTATGCAGTTTGAGGAGATCATGGTGTAAGGAAAAAATTCGCGTACTAGTCAGCTTACGACAAGAGCTTCAGCTCTTTTTAGCTAAAGCCTTCAAGAAGAATAGTTAAAAGTGTCTAACTCCACAAACGTGTTAGCCAGATTCGCTACACACTAACAAGCAGTTTGCAAACACTACTAACAATGCATGCTTCTCGTATTTCCGTTGCTCCTAATCATTGATCAATGAGAACTGCGAATGTTCGGGCCTCACGGCCCAGACCCCCCTAATTCTACGTCGCCACGCCTACAGCACGAGAACTGTGCATCTTTTTAGTGAGACCCGGGTGTATTTAATTGTCATCATCTCTGTCGTTACATGTCATCATCACTGTCGTTATCGCATTTCTTTCGACAACCACGATTACGGTGATGTGAGCCACAAGTTCGGGTACAGGTATGTATAGGAGCATGCGTAAGCTGTGCAAATTGACATCGTAGCATTGACAACACGGTTCCGTATATTTCTTCTCAGCTGAAGTGAGCGCTCTTCGCTTCTGTCGTGAGGCCCCGACTTCGTTTGCAAATTTTCCTGCCTTCACACACCGACAATTGCGCAAGCTCTCGTTTTCTTCAAGCCTCCTTGCTAGATATGCGTCTACTCCAAGTTTTGGTCGCATGTGCCGTAGCTGCGGGCTTTGTGGTTGACGGCGCTACTGCAACCAAGCTCTCGAAGAACGCTATTATCCAGACCAGACCCACTTTAAGGTCCCTCAAGGCCGGCGCTGCGGACGGAGGCAAGTACCTAGAAGACGAAAAACGAGCTATCATCAACTTCGACTTTTTGAAAAAGGCGAAGAGCGTGCAGAAGTTGCTACCAGGAACCAAGACCTACAAACAGGCTGCGGCGCTCAAGGAGGCCGCTAAGAAGGCGGAACTAGAAAAGTTCGTCGCCACGGTGACGCAAAATGATGACAACCTGTTCAAGTTCTTCCGGGACTTATACTCGCAGGGTAAAGGGCGGCAAAACGTTGAAAACATCTTCAAGAAATTTGGCAAAACGCAGGGCGAAGCTACACACTATGCGAATAGGTACTATGACTACATCACGATTGCGAATGCGGGTGTTCGAAACAACCGTGGCGCTTGAGCCTTCAATGGTGTAGTGCAGTATTGGTAAACTCCAGGCCGGAATCCGGAAATGTGCCAACGTGCACTAGAGCCACACCAGCAAGATATCGCCAACGTCGACGATCCTTTGCAAGTCCCCTCCGTATTGGTTTAAACTAAAAAAAAAGGTTTTGTCTTTCATCCAATCCTTAAAATCCCAGTACGTAGTGTATGTTTGCTGCTCTATCGCTAGCGTTCGGGTTTCTGGCTACTCCTGTTCGTTTAACAAACTTCGCTAGGATGCCTTTTTTTTTCTTTTCTTTTTTGTATCTTTATTGTCAGCTAACTAAAAAGGTGATGGATTTGGCCCAGCCGCATCGCACTTTTTTTTAATAAAGACTTCTATATAATTTTCACCATTGTTCGTATTGATTTATTGTGTTCTGTATACGCCCTGATAACACAACGTGCTTCGCATTTTATTCAATCCGCGGCGTGATATTTTTGTGAAGTTGTAATGCGAACTACCAAGCTACTCCAGCCGATGCGGAGCTCTTGTAGTTTCGCTTACCTCGAAAGGAAAAAAGCTGCTTAATCGTGTAGTAGCACCACGGATGCTCACTGCTTCCATCATTCGAGTTCTTGGATGTGGAATTTGCCTTAACAACTCGCTTTCGGGCAACACACTCAAGTCAGCAACGAAACTCGAGGAGCTGTGTCTCGCGAATTCGCATCCTCAAACACGCAGTGCCCCAACTCCACAATGGAGTTGCCCTCAAATTCGTTGTCTACTTGAGCCAAGATGCACGAGACCCGTTGGCCAGAGAAGATCGGGATCACGACAACCGAGCGCTTTTGATGCCGACGAACCACGTCGGCAGCTCGTCGACCCAGCAGCAGCCACAACGTCTCCTCTGCGGGTTCTTCCCCCAGGTCAGTCAACTGCACGAAGCTCATCTTCCACTGTTCCCACTGCTCCAACCAGACGTAAAAGGACCCCCCTTTTACCTTGTACGACGTCATCTAACCGCAAGCTATTCATCGTTTTGACCGAGTTCGTATCTGTAGTCGAGTTGATCAGGACATCGAGGAAGGATCTAACGGTGCAAAACTGGCCTGCGAAGATGGAATTCTTCTCGTCGTTGCGCTCCGTGTTATGCCCACGGAAAGTAATCGCATCAATCGCCAGCAAAAGGAAAATACGCAACCTCGCCAACGTCACCCGTTTCCACGACTGGCACCAGCTCCTCGAAGCCGGTAAGAGGAATCTTTCCAGCGAGGAGGAGCCGAGTTGATGCCACAATCGTGCGGCGCTAAATGCCAAACAAGGCTCCGATGGGTAGCCCACGATAAAGCTGTTGTTCGAGTTGGATACGTAGCTGAGGACGCTCATGAAATCTGCCACTGTCCGTGTCGCTAAATCGTTTGTAGATTGTGGACGCAGTCGACACAGCACTGCCGGGGCACCATGCAGCGTGCTGTCGTTGTAGCTCTCACCTACATGCTGGGGTCGTCCCATTAAAAACTTTGTAGCGACAAGATCCGATATGACTTTCTGCTGGGACTCGATGCAGGCGTGTGGCTTAACAAAAGTTTCCCACAGAGGACGACCCATTGAGAGGAGCGCGTTCCATTGTTCCATTGGGTCTTCACTAACAACTCTCATCTTGTAGGAGAATGGAGCAGTGGCTACCTCACGTCGAAATACATCCATGGTGTGGGTCAGTACAAACGGGGGGTTCAGCACCATCCCGTTCTCCGGCGTCCTGATTCGAGAGGTGCGATCGTAACGTTTTACGGCCACCACGTTGTGAACTTTGGAGCTGGAGTGTATGGAATCCATCCATACTATGGATATCAACTATGGCTTTCATTCCGCCTAAACAGGGTTTCGTTCGCCCCCTTCAGAGCTCTGAGGAGACGACCGTAGAACGAGTCTCCATTGACGTTTTTCTAGAGCACCAGTGCCTTTGTCGCATCGACAGCGACTACAAGCAACCGATTTTGGGTATTGCCGCAGTCTTTGGGTCTAGTTGTGTGCGTTGAGTCGCGAATGGCAGCGGTAACTCGCCCGTCAGCCTCCATGTCCATAAACAACTCCAGCCACTCCTCGCCCACCCCACCCCAGTGTTGTTGCGCGTAGTTCCATGCATCTAGCGGCCGTGAGCTCAGATCCTCCTCAGTCATCCAGCCAAAAAGAAATTCCGCTACCGTCTTACCCCGTACCAGACGCCTAGGCGTTCAAATAAAATAGAACGCCTACTAGGCGGTCTATTCAAATACAACGCCTAGGCGTTCTAATAGTGTGAAAAACTGAAACTCTGAAGAATGCAAAGGCCCTGGTGTCCATTACGTATATATCGCTGCGATACCTGCATACAATCTAGTCTTCACGTGCAGAGTGGTCCAATTTTAGCAATGTAAATCGTTCGAGTTGCGTCAAAAACGCAGTAGGTAAACGTTGAGATATCCTGCAGTTGTCCATGAGCGTCTTGACTCGATATTGCAGCGATAGAGTATTGAGACTCTGTGTAATATGCCATGGTTGTTGCAGTTGGAGGCTGTTTACAAAACTGGGAAGCTGCTAGCGAGCTTTTGGACGCCAAGCAAACCAGTCGCCCTGCAACATTGGGTGGCGTGAGGTGTCTTCAAGCGCACGTAGTGCATGTAAAGGCAAGTGCGTCAATACCAGCCAACAGATTCATGTGGTGATGTGGGCGTTCTATTTAACTATGCGTTGAAATCAAGGGAAAATAAAAAATGATTTTGTTAGTCTACCTTGAAATTAACGCCTAGGCGTCTGGTACGGGGTAAGACGGTAGTTTGGGCGTCGCTAATGGGAACCCGGAAGCCTTGCGCGGGTCACGAGCGGTGATCGAGTCGTTCGCTGTCATTTTGGCCAATTCGTTCATAAATTGGAACCTCTATGATGATCATTTTTAGCTGGACGTACTCACCGCGAGCGAATTAAAGCACCTTCAACTCTGCATACGTGGGGGACGCACACGTAAAACTCTACGCGTACCTGGTGCGGTGCTGGAACGCCTACAAGAACAACCCGGGACACTATTTAGCCCCGTGCACGACACTCACCCAAACCTCAGGCTTCGCCAAGAGTCGACTGCTGCCTTCCTTCCCCTCTGTCTCGCGAGTAGAGCTGCAATCCCAGTGCTGCACGTTAGCTACAGCGGCACACTCTGCCTTCGAGTCGTCCAGGACTTACAATATGCATTCCAAGCAAGCTTCTCATCGCGGCAAACGGTTAATTCAAACTCTCCTTATTCTCTGGTGGACATTTGTCCAGTTGGCTCTGCTAGCCTCGGCACAAGACAATGTTGCAGCTCCAGAAATTCCACTATTAATAACAGCGACCACTCTCTTCGCTCCGTTCAAGTACCACCACTACACGTACCTGGACAGCAACGACTCCTTCTCGTCGTTAGGATTTCTAGCAGCTTACGAGTTTGGGCGCAACGGAACGTTCGAAGTCACTCTCGACTTCAGCCTTACGTTGAACAGCAGCAGAGATGGCGTCGACGGTCGTGTGCTGTTCTACTTGCTCGTGTGCGATGAACCTGCGACGGAAGCGATCGCGGCCATTACGGCGCTGTACACACCTCCGATAGTTTACACTACTGGGAAACCTGCTAACACGATCATCATTGAGGTCACTGCGGAGGGGACGCACCCAAATATGCATTGCGCCATGCCCAACCGTACGCTCGACTACTACTGCAAGTCATATCCACTTGAGAATCAGTCACCCAACAGCATTGTGTATCGGTCAACCAAGACAATCTCGGGTTTAGTCGACAATATCACGAGTCAGACGGAATTTTCCACGGTCAGCGGCTTATACTCCAACACTTTAACGAAATTGTCCTTCTACATCGACGCGTGTGAACTGTTAGGCGCGAACCAGAGCATTCTTTGGTCGTGTATGGAGTACCCGCCCCCGGTGGCAGATAATTATTACCTCGCTACTGGGAATACAATGCCCAGAGAATTATCCGAATCGATCGGAGGCGGAGAACGAGCGGTGGTCGAGAGAATGTATCATGTCTCCCTATATGCAGCGCGAGATCAAGTGCACGGTATCGATGAATCTGTGCAGTGCAAGTGGAAAGTGTTTCCACCAACCCAATAGTGCGTTGTCGTGGTTTTATTTCTCCATGATCATACTGTGGAGTCTGCTGGGTTTGGTCTGGATGGCGCAAATGGTTTGTGCTCCATCTGATGCCGTGCTAGATCTGCATCGCAAGATAGCACTTGTGCCGGTAGTACAGGTGATCTATGCATCTTTTGCCTACGCAGCACAGCTAACCGCTGGGATGTACCTTGACTGGCAGCGCGGTATACTTCCTACAATTGCAATGGCCTTTCAGCTTGTAGCTTTCGTCATCACTGTAGAGACCCTATTATACCTGACCAAAGGTTGGAACACCACGCTTCGAACGCTTACTTTTCGTGAGTCCAGCGCGATTCGAGTCGTTGTAGTGGCTTGGGTGGTAATGTTCATCATAGTGAATGAGTTGCGGGTTGACCACCTCGCTCTTGTCATCGTATCGAGTTTGCTGTGAATCGGGATTATTACCATGACCTACCGCTGGACAGATAAGAATTTCTCAATGTACAACCAGCACATGAGGCATGCGCGGCGGCGTCTACTAGTATTAGACATGGCGCCATTCGAAGCAAAAGAACAGATTTTCCGCGAGTTTCGATGGATTCTGTGGGGGTACATGGGAATTTCTCCGCTCGCGTCGCTTACGGAGCCAAACCTGCTTCAAGATGACTTCATGTGGCGTTTTCCGGCTACCTTCACCTTCCAAGTGCTCACTTATTGCCTTTTCGTGGCTTTGTTTTATCTTTTACGCTGTCGTCGATTTTTTTTTCGGGTTGTTCTCTTATGTGGATTTTTATTCTGAAGCGCGTGAAGCGATTGAAGCTCAGTTTCGAGAGGAGGAGCGACTGAGCATTCAGAGGAAGTATCGCAAGATCACGTCGGTTGCAATCATTAACACGGACAACAAAATGCTACTCGGCACCAACTTCAGCCCTCAAAGCCGAGCTAGAAGCGGAAAGATGGCCTCCATTGTACCGGTGAATGACGTAGAAGTGTAAACGCGGCGGGGTTCTTCGTCTAGCATACTCAAAGCACAGCTACACGCTCCAAGATGCAGCTTCGTCTCACCAAGTCACATGCCACGCGCTTCCTCGGGTCCCACGAAGCTGCCTCCGATCTAAGGATGAGGCGACTAATGCCTCCTGCACAGCGACCAACACCGATATTCAGCCACGTGGACGAGCATCGCCATGAGCATACTAACAAGCTCAAAGCTGGCGTTTGTAAAAAAAAAAAAACTGAGATTTGTTTTAAATATCCTCATACCAGATTACTCTGGCTACGCCGCGGAGATTACATGTATTATGGGTTCGACAACAGTAATTGGTAAATTGGTAAACTCCGGAGAGCAGCAAACATACATGTACTGGGGATTTGGATTGGATGAAAAATACGAATACTTTTTGAGTTTACAGTTAAACCAGTACGGAGAGGCTCTAGACTTGCACAGGACCGTCGGCGTTGGCGAATTTTTTTTTGTCCCCCTAGCGTGGCTCTATTATAGTGCACTTGTGGCAGGTTTCCGGATTCCGGCCTGGAGTTTACCAATACTGCACTACACCATTGAAGGCTCAAGCGCCACGGTTGTTTCGAACACCCGCATTCGCAATCGTGATGTAGTCATAGTACCTATTCGCATAGTGTGTAGCTTCGCCCTGCGTTTTGCCAAATTTCTTGAAGATGTTTTCAACGTTTTGCCGCCCTTTACCCTGCGAGTATAAGTCCCGGAAGAACTTGAACAGGTTGTCATCATTTTGCGTCACCGTGGCGACGAACTTTTCTAGTTCCGCCTTCTTAGCGGCCTCCTTGAGCGCCGCAGCCTGTTTGTAGGCCTTGGTTCCTGGTAGCAACTTCTGCACGCTCTTCGCCTTCTTCAAAATGCCGTTGATGATAGCTCGTTTTTCGTCTTCTTGGTACTTGCCGCCGTCCGCAGCGCCGGCCACTTTGAGGGACCTTAAAGTGGGTCTGGTCTGGATAATAGCGTTCCCCGAGAGCTTGGTTGCAGTAGCGCCGTCAACCACAAAGCCCGCAGCTACGGCACATGCGACCAAAACTTGGAGTAGACGCATACCTAGCAAGGCTTGTGCAATTGTCGGTGTACGCAGGCAGGAAAATCGCAACTGAAGTCGGGGCCTATGACGTTGTGCGCTTCACAGCAAGTTGCGAAGTGAGTTCATTAGCAGTTCGGCAAAGCTCCCTAGCCACTTTCCTTACAAAGAGGGCGTGCCCTGCGGTAGCGCCCTCCAGCTCCGCAGCACCAACCCTGGCGCTGATTATGTAATGCCGCCGTTGACGCGGCGGCGATTATGAAGACGTAGTGTTGACGAGGCGGCGATTATGGAGATGTAGTGTTGACGCCGTTCGCGTCGTCGCGGGCGTCGTCCTTGGTCTGATGTGTGGATGTGATCCACATCAATATAGTTATCCTTAAATTCGTCGTCAACTTGAACCAAGATGCACGAGACCCGTTGGCCAGAGAAGATCGGGATCACGATGACTTTCTGCCGGAACTCGATGCACGTACCCGGCTTAACAAAAGTTTTCCACAGAGGACGACCCATTGAGGGTCTTCACTGACAACGCTCATCTTGTAGAGGGATGGATCAGTGGCTATTTCGTATCGAAATACATCCATGGTGTGGGTGAGCACAAGCGGGGGAATCCTGATTCGAGAGGTGTGATTGTAACGTTTTACGGCTACCACGTTGTGAACTTTGGAGCTGGAGTGTATGGGTACCAACACCACACAAATGCCACCACTACGGCTTCCATTCCGCCTAAACAGGGATTCGCTCGCCCCCTTCAGAGCTCTGCAAAGACGTCGGTGGATCGACTCTTCATTGACGTCGCTCTCATGCAGTAGCGCCTTAGCCGCATCGACAGCGACTACAAGCAACCGGTTCTGGGTGTTGCCGCAGTCTTTGGGTGCAGTTGTCTGCTTTGACTCGCAAATAGCAGCGATAACTCGCCCGTCAGCCTCCATGTCCATAAACAACGTCAGCCACTCCTAGCCCACCTCATCCCAGTGTTGTTGCGCGTACTTCCAGGCATCAAGCAGTCGTGAGATCAGATCCTCTTCAGTGTGCCAGCCAAAAAGAAATTCCGATAGTTTGGGCGTCGCCAATGGGAATCCGGGAGACTTACGTGGGCCACGAGCGCAGTCGTACAGCACCCGCATGCTGGAACTGGGTCTTCTGCGGTGATCGAGTTGTTCGCTGCCATTTTGGCCAGCTCGTTCAGCAGTCGACTCTTGGCGAAGCCTGAGGTTTGGGTGAGTGTCGTACACGGGGCCAAATAGCGGCCCGGGTCTTCTTGTAGATGGTCCAGCACCGCACCAGGTACGCGTAGAGTTTCATGTGTGCGTCCCCCACGTACGCAGCCTGGAAAGCCAGCTGAAGGGGCTTCAATTCACTCGCGCTGAGTAGGGCCGTCGACGGAGGCGCCAACAACTTTCTGGCGTGGAGGCCTAGCAGGTTACACACTTGCACCATGATGTCAGGCAGCACGCGCCTCGTCAACCTCCAGTAACTTCATGCTACAGCTCTCCTTCACTCGCGACACACGCTCACACAGTTGCTCGAACACAGAACGCGACAGCTTGTACGAAAGACCTGACTCCTGCGCTCATCGTCGCGCGGCGGTGACGAAATGGGGGGACACACAAGTTGAAGTGGTTTTGTTTCTTAAACCAATATCTTACGTTAATATGACTTCGCAAACAAAGATTTGTTTGCGAAGTATTTGTTCAAATCTCTTTCTCCCCACTATGATCTATACTAAACCCAAGTCTGCTCACCTTGAAGTCAGCTCTACCGTATCCCGCCAGTTTTCTGCTGATTTGCATCCATCACCATCATAGTTCAAAGATGCAGGCCGCGTCCAAGCTCCCGTCGCTCGCCCCCGCGCTGCGCCACGCGCGCGGCATCTC
>JAIKVE010000930.1:0-14914 GCA_024679115.1 Phytophthora pistaciae
GTCGATCATTGGCTAAAAGATGCTGCTTTCAGCCAATAGGAACCCTAAGTCTCTATGGACCACAGGTCATGGTGATCGTAAATGTATGTAGCCATTGGTGTGTCTTACACCAAGGTCGAGAAAGTCTTTCGAATCTCTAACAGACGTCGTGTCTGTTAGAGTTACAAGTGACTGTAGCCACTTGTGCGTGTAACCCTGTTACACCATCCCCCCCTCAAGGTTAGACGCGCCGAGTCACGGCACGTCAATCAAGAAATTGACCACTCGTCAATTCTTCACGTTGGGAGAAAGATCTCTCGAGCTCATTCTGCAATGAGCTCGCCGAAGGAGAAGACCGCCGCCACGGCTGAGGAGAAGGCCGCCGCTGGGGCAGAGAACCTCTCTGTCCCTGAATATCACGAGCGTCAGCAAGCAAAGCGTGACGCTCGTGCTGCTAAGGCTGCGGCGGGGACAACTCAGCCAGAGATTGTCCTCGAAGGCTCTTCCGTGGTCAGCGACGCCGTTGACTACGAAGATGACGACGTAGATATGGACGACGAAAAGGTCCTGTCGTCGGAGCGCAAGGAGTCGATCGACAGCGACAGTCTCGACCCGGCATGCGGGTCGAGACGCCCTCGTGAGGAAGGCGACTCGGACGCTTCGAGTTTTGGTCGCAAATTCTTTGGCTCCATCATGACGCACAAACTTCACCTTGGCGTTGAATTGCGATTCCACCTTTGAAATAAATTTCTTCAGGTAGCCTTCGCTTTCCGACTTGGCACGCAAGCAGAATCCGGTCATGCAGCCACTTGCCTCGTCGGTGATCAACAGCAAATACTTGCTACCGCCAAGCGAATCTTCTTCCATCGGCCGGCAAAGGTCGAAATGAAGTAGTTCGAAAGGCGCGTACTTGCGTTTGTCGCGGTTGCTTGGGAACGGCTTTTGCACCATTTTTCCTTGTTGACAGCCGCCACACACTCCCGAGTTTTTCGACGTTTCAGGCAGACTCGCGTCAGTGATCATCTTCGTTGACACCATTTTTCGCAGGACATCATGTGGGCCATGGCTCATGCGCGCGTGTAAGTCGACACCATTTACCGACACCGAGGACACAGAGTTCGTGCTGAAGTTCGGGACGCGGAGCCAGTAGAGTCCATTGATAAGGTTGGCGATGGCAACAATTTTCTTCGACTTTTTCAGCGCAATGTGCATCCTGGTGCCGTCGAACACCACTTGGAATCGACCCGACTTGTTGATCTGCGGCACCGAAAGCAAATTCTTGTTCATGCCCGGCACGTACAGCGCGTCTTCGATCACGATCTCACATTCATCACCGTTGGGTAAAGTAACGCGTTGGAGAACGGTTCCGACGCCCAAAATCCTGGACGAGTCTCCGTTAGCGACCGTAAGCTCGCCCTTGTCGCACAACATGATGTCGGCAAACTTGGACTTGTCATTGCAGATGTGGTGTGTGGCACCACTGTCGATTGCCCACGTGTCGATGAGCTTCTTCCTCGTCGAAAGTCCACACTCCATCGATACAGCAAACGCGATGTAGTCGTCGTTGCCATCATCGCGCCACTTGACAGTGTTCGCACCGCGACCAGAACGGCCGCGTCGTGCATCTCGGTTTTCGTCCTTCTGCCTGGTCCAGCACTTGTCCACGATGTGCCCCAGTTTTCCGCAGTAGGTGCAACGGCGGGAGTCGCGCTCAGCACTAAACGCGTTGGCAGCGTCTTTAGTTTCCACTGGCGCAGCCTTCTCTCCCTGCCTCTTGATGTGCTCGTTCGTAAGCACCTTGATCACGTCGTGCGTCTTCAGCTCCGTTGCGCTCATCTCCAAGTTGAGCACGACGTTCTCGTAGCTCTTTGGCAGACTGCGCAGCAAGCAGATCACCACGTCCTCATCCTCCATCTTGGCACCGATACCATTGAGCTTGGCGCTGATGTTGAGGACCTCGTTGCAGTGGTGCAGAATATTGTCGCCTTCCGCCATCTCCATGCTGAACAACTGCCGCTTCAGGTAGATACGACCAACCTTCTGCGTGCCGCCGTACAGCGACTTCAGCTTGGCCCACGCGATCCACACATGCTCGCAGTCCGCAATCACATGGTGGTAGTCAGCACTGATGTGTAGCAGCATCAGACAGACCGCCACGTTCGACGTCCGGTTGTACTCACCCGCGGCGCGAGTGTCCGTGAAGGTCGGCGTCGTCTCCCGCTTGACCGCGCTCCACACTGACTTGGTCAGGAACACGCCACGCATGTAGCTGCTCCCCGTTGCGTAGTTGTCGCCGTCGAACTTGTCGATGATGGCCTTGGACGAAGCGTCAGGCGCAGAGGACATCGTACTTGAGCTCATAACCTGGAAAAGGTCGAGCGGACTTGGCCGTGAAGTTGTTGAACACTTGTTGAGAAGATGGAATGTTTGGAAGTGAGAGTTCATTTGGAACGTTAATGCTACCGGCTCATCTAATCAAACTGCTCATCCAATCATGGTCATCCAATCGCCCAACTCGTCTAATCAACTTACCCTATTCACAGAATAATCACAGAGTAATCGCGGAGTAATCATGTCGTCGGATTGGGCTTAACCGGTAAAACCGGTTACCTGCAACACCTCTTCATGGATAGCGACGCCTATACCGCAAGCTGAAAATTAGCCAGGTTAGAAACATTTCGGAATTGCATATGATATGCGCTAGCTGGGGATGTTGCAGATAGAGTTGTTCCTGCTGGTACAGTGATAACAGTATTATTGTACATTCTGGCCAATATTGCCGATTCGGGTCGGTTTATCATATGGGTGAAATCGCTGAATACAGTTTTCAAGTCTTTTGAGATCGACCGAGACAGCCTCAGTGATTTCTTATTTCGTACTTTATTGCGTCCATTGTAAACTCAAGTCAAATAAAAATCTCGGGCGGTTTGCTGGCGATTTGGCTGGATCGATTTAATCAGTGATCAATGGGGTGTAGCCTGCGTCATCAGCCATTTGACTAGAACGCGCAATACCGCCGAGCGATAGAGAGCTAAGTGTCCCCAGACTAGTAATATTAGGCTGAGCAGCAGTTTGAAGCGTTTATGTTATCGACGTCGCTGTGAGCGATGAGAGTGTCCCTAGACTAGTAATGTTTGGTTGAGCAGCGTTTTGTAGCGTGCCTGTAATGCTCGTTAGAGTTTCGAGGGATGTAATTTTGGGCTGTGCAGCGGTTTGTAGTGTCCCCGTAATCGATGATGCCGACAGTGAGTTAAGACCAGTCAGCGAGCGCGATGCTCCAGTAAAGGTTAAATTACCACCAATCGTCAGCGACGAGAGCACACCTAGGCTAGTGATGATGGCTGAGCACCAGTTGCCAATGTACCGTTAATATTTCCGGATACAGTGAGCAACGATAGTGTACCTAACGGGGTGATGTTTGGTTGAGCAGCGTGCCAGATATATTTCCACTCACTGTCAGCGACAATAGCGTGCATAGTAATGTTTAGTTGAGCCGCTGTTGCCAGCGTACCCGTAATAGAGGTCGCTGTTAAGCTACTACTCGTACCGATGTTGCCGGATCCGTCGAGGACTAGACCTTTGTTGATCCGTGCCTGACCTGAAGTGATACCGACTACATATGATGGAGCACCTGATACGGAATCTTCATTGACAGTCAGGCTACTACCGCTGACCGCGCCGAGACCGCTGATATCATTATGATCACCTGGAACCAAGGTGGCGCGTAGTCATAGGTATGCAAACATTCCAGATTACAGCGCATCTCTCCCTAAGCAGTATCAAACACCCTCGGCAGGCTATACCAAGCAGCTTAGTATCAAGTAACTGTTTCGCATGGTTGTACTGGGACCGACCGTCCTTCTCGGGTAAGAACAATCTATACATGTACATTCTCAAGCATAGCCCTAAGTGCTTCTCTTATCTCCATATCATCGCTCGCAACCCAGATCAAGAATTGTATCGATCGATTGTATAGCGCTACTGGAACCGATCTGCCGTCCGTTTTGGCCGTCCTGTGCGTGAAATTGCTGCTGCCGCCAGCTGAGCTTGGCTTGTCGCTCGTAAAGTCCCCCTTGGTGTCGTACGCGTGGGACTTATCGTTCCCTGAGTCGCTGTTGAAGCCGCCCGTGTCGGCCGCCCCGTTCGTGGATGCTGCTGGTGCCGTCCGTGTCGGTCGTCCCGTGCATGGGGTAACTGTTTGTGCCGTCCGTGTCGGCCGTCCCGTGCGTGGAGTAGTTGCTGGTACTGTCCGTGGCAGTCGTTCTGTGCGTGGAGTTGCTGCGTAGCTGTTGGAGACCGGCTGCTACTGCCAGGTTTGGTTAGCAACTCGGGCTCAATGTGGTACGTCCTCACGTTCCAGTACGCGATCATTTTATGAAACTGGATGATGTTAGTTAGGTAAGGTCGCTATGTCAACTACACATGCTACAACTGTACGCGCGCCTACAATTGGATCCTGATCTGGATCCGCCTGTGTTTATTCTTGGTTGTTCGTACAACATGGAGCACATTTGATTATATGTGGTGCCTATCGGTTTTTTCGTCCCTCTGCTTTTGCGTCCGATGATAGCGATTCTAGTGCTGGATCTGGTCAGCAGCGCAAGCGTCGCGTGGACACTCGTTTGGTGTTGAAGTGAAGGTTCAAAAGCATACCCGCGCCGAGCTACGAAAATGCCCCCCCACCCACCACTTGAAGCCTAAGCAAGCACGCCGCCGGTTTTCCAAGCAGCAAAAGCACGAGCTGGAGCACCTGCTCGTCGAATTCCAAGCAATTTTCTACCAGATATATTTGTCGAACGAACACGTACACTAGCGTTGCTGGGTACCTGTGTCCTGGAACCACAGACTATTTACCATCACGACGAGTATTAGGTGGGCGTATTGTGAAAAGTCACGTTGTGCACTGCCGTGAGATACAACTCGCAATTTGAAGCAGAATCAATTATTACGGGAGGTTTTGAGAACGTTTTGTCGGATGTATGGCAATATATTGCTCGGGAGCATCTATTGGGGGCTGTCAACCGTTTATCTTTGGATGCGCGCTAACGTACGCGTTACCGGAAGCTGGAGCATCAAGACATGACGGAGTGGTTATGGCCCAAGAAATGGAAACTATTTTAGCTTGGGCGTTAAGTGGGGTGGCGAATTGGGGCAATTGTCACGGATAACGCCGGGCCGTCTGGAAGAGCTGACGATATTTTGGCGCTTCGTTGGCCAAAGATTACGTTTCTATTTTGCTTTGCGCATTGTATTAACAATATTGTCAAGTACTGAAATCAACATTCGCTGTAGCTGCTGTAGCAAAAAAGGCAACGAAAGCCGTCAAATGCGTCAACGCGTCCTCGTCGAAGTGGCTCGTACGGACTAGAGCACTCATGAAAATATGTTATGTCAAGCCGCTTGCATTATTTACACTGTGTGAAACACGACGAAACAGCATGCAAGGCTATTTCGCCTCCTTACTTTGTGTTCGAAGATCACTGGAGATGTTCAGCATTCAGTATTGTGAGTTCTACTCTAATTTTCCGAGCGGGGCGGATTGAATCGACCCTGGCAAACCGCCGGCGAATCGCCAAAGCACTTGAGTTGACTATGGTCGCCCGTCTATGCCCCCTTACTCCCTACTAAGTACGGATTGGGCTTGACACATACGGGCACAGAACCATATGTTTGTTGGCCGGCGATTCGGCAAATGACTTGATTTTTGTATTGGTCGGTTGGACAGGGGCCCCAAAACCGACCAGATTCGGCAAATTTGGCCGGAATTCACAATACTATGATCATAACGACTTCCCCTCTTCTTTAACAGAGATTATCACCACGAGATGGTATAAAAACGCCATTTCCTCTGAACAAGCCGCTCTATTTTATTGGCACCTCGCTCAATGGAGCTGCAAAAGCCCACAGCTAGAGTTCAGGGCACATGAAGTCTAGTGACGAAGTTTGTGCAAGAAAGGTGTAGTAGTTCTCTCTCTACGGGGTCATAAGCTAACAATGTAGCCATCTACTACAAAGGAATTAGGAACGCAATGCCGTCGATAAAATGTACCTCACTTCCCGCTATTTTGATGGCGGTACTTAGCTAAAAGATCATCAAGAAGCAAAGAAAAACCGCATTGCTAATCACGAATGCGGATTTGTACAGGATTGATACCTCCGTAAAACGTACGATGTATCGCCGATTGTGTTGTTAAATATTAGTACCATGGATTAACACTAGCACAACTTGCATGGGCGCGCTTGAAGTGGCTACACGTGCGCCCCGTGTAGGTGCTCATTTCTCCGTAGGTGAGCTAGTCTATCGGTCCTACGGACTGATACAGTCCTTACTAGTGTTTGGCTGTGGTTTGGCTCATTTTAGGGTCGATTCAGTAAAGTGCGGATTTAGTTGGTCTCAGATGTTCAGGGGTACCGTCGCATCTCGTGGCGAGAATCTCTGTTAAAGGTTTTTAGTGATGCTACATTCTGGACGAAACAATCGGAGGCTGGACACGTGATCGCACCGCTTTCAGAAGCTTCATCCCAACCATCTACTAGAGAGACCGTCTCGAGGCGCGTTGGTAACAAAGCGAACAGCCATTATTCATGTTGACGTTTCTGCAAAACCCGTCGATCATCGAAGGCCGAAAGGTTGTTGGCAAAATTGATGAGCGCAAGCGATTAGCAGGAGGAGAACAGGAACGGCTAGTTGATGGGATTATAGATGGTTGAATGCGACACGATATGTTATCGTTTATTCAACAGTGCAACGATGCTAGTAAGATCGCATCATTGACCCAGCTTGGAAAGTTTGCTGTCTACTACTATCACCAACTCATTGGCGACGGCACAGTCTGTATACGTGGAGATATGATGGATTGGCTAGCGAATACGTTGACTTCTGCTCACTCTAGAGAATTTGAGTGGAACAAGATTTAATTTTGGCAGCATATACAACGAGAAAAAACAGCAAGTCCTCTACATGATTTGGCGCTTCGATTGCTCTCAATAGCTGTGAATACAACTACAACAGAAAGGTTATTCAGTAAACTTGGCATGATTCATACCCCAAGGCGTAACAGGATTATATAGACCAAAGTGCAGGACACACGGTGCATCCGAAATTCATGCGCGAGCGTGACCAAGGTCCAATCCAGAGTGAGCGCACCGTGTTTAGAATACTAGATGCCACCGAGCGTTCGCTCGCCGATAGTGATGTCGATGGCCAGCGCGAGATTCCTGTGCATCAAACCCCGCATCGAGTTGGTATCTCACGAATGCTATCAGCTGGAGCGGTCCCACCAAGAACTCCCCAGATACGATCGAAGGCATCCACGAACCAAACGCCTACGCCTACGCAAGCAACTACTCGACCCCCCCCCCCCCCCGCTTTGCGTAGATCAACCCGTTGTAGAACCCCAACATCACACACATCATCGTGTCAGCCCCCTCGATACAGCACCCCTTCGTCGCTATCGGTAGAGTTGGAGCCAGAGCGGGTGGAGGAGGCCGACGACTTGGACGACATTGGCGACGGTACTGATGCTGAAGAGATATTTCCCAACTGGGAGGAATGTCTCGAAGAAGTATTTGCTGATGCCCAAGTGATTAGTGACTTCGTTTCATCCCGCAACGATGGCTCCTATTCGAATTGGGAGTCAGAAGAGATTGCCCCATCTGACAAACACCATATCCGGGGGCTGACGACCCTAGGTTTCCGCAAGTGCACAGGATTGCAGGGGCCCGGGCACTTAAGCTGCCACTCACAGTGCTGTACCCACCAGCAAGTTTGCCATCCAGATCCACCTCGCAAGATCACCAGACCGATTAGCATCGTCTCTTGCGTACACGGTGTCCAGACCGCTGTCCACCAGGAAGAAGTCTTGCCAAGTCCCCCACGACCAAGTGAAGAGTCGACCTACCCTGCCCTGAGCCTATTTTCAGCCTTGGGCACAAGTTTGCTTTGGCCGCAGACGTTGGACGCGTACCGTTTAGGTCTGGTGACTCTGAAACCCGGTTTCAAGGTTGCGGGCTCAAGGGATCTATCTCCTCAGTCATGCACAAAGACACGGGCACATTGAAGCTGGGAAATAATCCAGTGGAGAGTGTCTACGTCAACAGTTTCCGTATACCTAAATCAAAAATTTTTTTTTTGCCAGACGTGTGGCGAAGAACACAGAAGAACGCTAGGAGAGAGATACCTTTACACAAAGCCTAGCGTTAGTCTAGCAGATAACAATCGAAGCGTTTGCCCCCCCCCCCCCCCCCCTGAGTGTAGTCAATTCCGCACTAGAAAGCGAAAGCAAAAGTAAGATTCATTCCTTTATACAAAACCTGCTCTACCTTGGCGCCCTCGTGGCCAGTACTTGCTGGTCGATGCGCAAACGGCAAGTTGCGCATTCGCTTCTCCGACGGCCGTAAGCAAGAGGCGAGTCTGGCCCGGCAACCGGGCGACCGCCCAAGCTCTACTGCAGTGCGTCGCTAGGGTGGCCGCCTTGCCACACGTGAAGCCATGTCTTGCTAGGCTTGACCGATCGTACGACGGTGGGCGAGGATGATTGCTAGCGCCGTCTTCAGTGCCGCGCTGCCGCTACGTCCGACATACTCGTAGACCTTGACGGGTACCTCAGCGGTCATTGCACCCAGCAATTCCCACGAGTCCTCTTCATCTTGGAGACCGACCCACGACACCAGTTGCTGCCACTTGTTGCGCGACTTGGCGAATCGGTGATCCTTGAACTGTTCGATCTCACCATGCCTTGATTGCCCACGTGCGCGATGAGCTTTTCGGTCACATACAGACTCGAGTCAGCAAAGAACTCCAGACGAGAGCCGTGGACGTTGTGGATCTTGTTAGCGACTAATTGAACGAGTGCGGCAGCGCCTTGGTCACTTCAAATGGCCCAACCCAGCGGACCAACAGCTTGTTGTTCGACAGGCGGCTGTCAGTTCGCGACCAGGGCACGAAGTCACCCTCGGTGAAGTTGCACTGAGTACCAGCCGACTTGTCATTGTTCCGGCGCCTGTGTGCGTCCATGGTCTCAACCACCTCGCGATCTATGGCGTGCAGCGCCTCCCGTAGCTCCTCGACGTTGTCACGCTGGTCACCGCATCCAGGATCAGCTTCTTCTTAGGGCGCGACACCACGATAGATGTGAGAGGGCTCGGGGAAAGTAGTAGGGTGAACAGCTTGCTCGGCGTGTAGTTGTCCAGGCGGGGCACCACCGTGTGGTTGTTCAGGCTGGACACCGCCGTGTAGTACAAGTTGGATTGTACCAAAGGCCACAGGTACACCCACTGGCGCGTGTCTGGCTTGAACTCCATCAGCACGACGCGCATCACTTGGAGAATGTCTCGGTTGATCCGTTCCACCGATCCATTGATCCAGGGTGAGTAGGCAACCACAATATACTGATCAATGGACAGTCGTTGACAGATCTCGTTGACGAGGAGTATATCATAGTGCAGGATTTCGTTGCGCCTTGTCGCTTGGTACGTCGGACCCCATGACCGCGGGATGATGTTGCCGTCCTTCGTGTGCTTTGGAGCAGACACCGAAACTGGCGACGCAGTTTCGACAGCTCACGAACAAAGACTATCCCGCACATGAATGTGTCTTGCCGAGTTGGAAGGTAGTTGAGAAGAAGCTCATCGAAAAAGCTGAGCGACAGAGATGATCAAGTTTGTTCGTGGCGAAGTCAAGAAGCGCTTCGGAGTCGGTGTTCCGCAAAAAGATATGCTAGTTAAGGGCTCAGAGAAAGCTAGGGCTGACATGGCTGCTCTGAGTGCCAAGAGAAGACAAGGAACAGGGGTATCATTTCGCCTATCATAGACGAGAAGTCTTCTAAGGCTTATTTGTTGTACTTATGTGCTTCGCGGAAGATAAGCCTGATTTAGAGGTTAGGATCACGGAGCTTGATGAATTGCTCCAGCTGATCAACAATAGTAATGGTGGTAGTAGAGTATAATCCAAGATTGACTTTCATCCAACTGAACTCATTGGGCTGGTACGAGATTAGTTGACCACCCTCCGTTCCTTGGCTGTTGGATACTGTTAGAATATCCGGAGGAAATGTGAAAGTATTATTGACTAGGGAGCAGCGAACTACATATGCACTGGCTAGGTTAATAGATCACTTAGGAATGACGGAGCGACTATAGACGAAGCAGAAGGTATTGACCGACGCTGTAGCCGATCAGCTTGCCGAATGCAGCGTTATCAACAATCAGCCGCAATATCAGAGACTCGCGCACAGGAAGCTAGACTCGAGCGGCTTGAGTGAAATCTTCTCGGGGGGATTCGGCTTATAATTGTCAGAGACTCAGAATTAGTTTTGTTCGGAAGCGGCAGCAGATCCAATAGGCGAATCGGCGGGAATCGACCCGGGGGGGGGGGGGGGGGGGGGGGTGATGTCGTTGTTAGCAGCAAGTGGGCTGCGGTGCAGAAGCCTGGTAGTAAACGTGCGGTCCCCCCCTCGAACCTCGGATGATTACACTACGTAGACGCAGTTGATCAACTCAAACGGAAGTGCACGGTCCGGAAGCTTGCGGTGGCAAAACGCGAGGCCGATCGAGTTACTATTCTACGAAGTTACAACGAATCTCGAGCGGCTGTCGAGCTTCTTCTTAAGCATCAGCGTATCGCCAAACGGGACCGCCGATCTGAGGGGAAACCAGCAGAACGGAGGTCGCGTCACTGCCTGTACCGGCTTCTCAACGTCCTCTTCTCCGAAACATTGTCTGAGCGGTTCATCACTTCTGACGACAAGTTCACGAGACAGGAGGTCGATGAAGGTGGTCGCCGCTTTTGGGAGGAAGTAGTGGAAGCATATAATATAGCGAACGACGACTATGATCAACTGGTGTCCGAAAGCTCTTTGTTTGCGGGGATTGAGCCGCATCAAATTACTACCACTACTGGTGCAAAACTCCAGTGGAAGGAATGCAATCGCCGTTTTGCGTGTGTCGAGGCAAATGCAAGTAGTCCGGGTCGCACGAAAACTTTGGAATTATTGTGGAGGAGACAAAATGGCCATGTACGTGCGCCTGTGGTGTGAGGCTCGTAGGTCGGGGCGTGAATTTGGTGCGGCCTGTGTGTATGAGGAAGATGAAGACGAAGAATCGGACGAACTGCATGAAGATAAACGTACACCGAAAAAAAAATCGGAAGCGCGAAACCCGAGATGAAAGCAAAGACAGTGTTGATTCGGTTGTTGTGCTAACGAACGCTATGAATAAGCTCATTGAAAATGAATCGAGTGGTATTAAGAGCGAGCTGCTGGAGAAAAGGCCGCTGTTACGCGGCTTAAGCGCGAGAAAATGCAGCGTGATGTGGCTGCCGAGGAACTGACAGCTGTAGATGGAATTCTCGCCCGTCGTCGTCAAGCACTCGCAATTCTGGATGCCTAACGCCACGAGAGCAAATCAAAAGGCATCGACATTGATGATCTTCTGCAAGAACGAAAAACGGTCCAACGACGAGTACAGGTGGCCCACGCCAGATTAGACGAGCTCCAGGACCAAATCATGGGTAGCTAGATGCGAGTTGCAGGTCAATACATATTATATCTCTAAATATGCTCCAAAACGACTTTGCGAACTATATGCCCGTTAACTACAGGAAGTTCTTGCTCAGTCGGCTCGTCTGATATAGTAGTCAAGTAGGCACAATCATCCATCGTGTTACACTCCTAATTGCGGCATTTTGAGAACCTCCGCTTCCAGGTTATTGGATCCGCTCATTAATGCGGTAGTTTGCAATTTCATGCATGTTTTGATCACTAGACCAGCGTTAACAAAATCCACAGCTAGAGGTCGCTTAAAAATTGCCATTTATTTACAAGCAGACCGAAAGCCATTTTTGATTCGGATTCGCAGTTGAGAAAGACAGAAGTTGTCAGAGTAGTCACCCGACTTGATCTCCGGTTTCGTAAAAGGAACTAGCATCGGCTGAGAGAGTGGATATGCGTTATCCCCAATCACGTAATAGCCAAGTGGTACATTGAGATCGTCGTGCTCAGAGGCCACTTCCTGAATGCAACACTATCTGGAACTTTTTTAAGAGAATCAAAACAGTAGCCCGTAAATCGGCATGCTGCATCACACATAGCCTGGACATTGACCCCGCGGCAAAGGTAATGCCTGGAAAAGAACGCCGATACGTCCGGAACTTCGCTAGCACTCGATGCCTTGATTCTGCAAAGCCATCCATCGACGCAATCAACGCAGCCAGTTAGAATAGTATTCTTGCTGATGTCAGCGAACTCACCAGCTGCTCGTCTAATCGATAGTTTGTCGTGTACCGGCGCAGCAATTCGATACCATGGGTGAGCACATATTGGCGACATAACTTCGACAACGACAGCATAGAACTCTGACTTGCTGACACCTGCAAGAGCCCTAATAGAATGAAAAGCGCCTCCAGCGAGCCAGGAAATCGTCATTTGAACCTTATTTTCAGTTGTTATTGACCCAATACCGGTTCTATTTTGTGAGATTCCACCAGGTCCTTGAATGCTTTGACTCCCATTCTGTAGTAGCGATGGAAGTGTCCCTCTTGGACGAGCCTGTCACGGTGCGAGACTCAATCCAGATGCTTCCGAGACACAACGGCCGCCCCGCGGTACTGCCGATACGCATACGCAGCTACGACTGCAGCGACGCAAACGATGACACGAGAAAACTTCATACACTTGTTTTTCTGTTGTCTGCTGATCTGTGATCCGAAAGTGGCTGATGATCCCAGTCCAGGATCAGCGGATTGAAGTGACGTAGGCTGCGTCACCGCACTTGTCATTACACAGAAAAGACTCAAACACGTGGGTGCCGGGCAAACACTACGACAGGACCAGTGAACTTTGCTGTAGGAAAATCTCTTGCTCGTGCAGTGCTCGCTGAGCTGCAAAAGCTGTAGTGAGTGACAGAGTTGCCTGCATCAAAGCTCACCGTTCCGCAGGGTTGTCATTAGCATACTAGATCTAAGTTCTACATACAAACTCCCACTTGATCCCGGCGACGAGGGCCGAGGCGCCGTGATCACCTCCGCATGCAGTCATTCCCACGCAGTAGCTCTCACGCTGCCAAAACCCCGTCACGTTGGACCATGTAGATGCATGACAGCAAGCAGCACCACACGCGGTTGTCCCAAAGCGATGGCACGTGTAGTGGCTGCGCCACTCTAGGTTAGCGCAGCTAGCTTGGCCCACAGGGCACACGGCACCTTCATGCACTTGTTAGTCGTCGTCTAGTCACGGTGTGCAGCCGCAGTAGTGGAGGCTTGTGCCTCGTCCGTCGTCTGGGAGGCTGTGACCTCGTCCGTCGTCTGTGATGGTCCGTCCTCGCTGCCTTCGCTCACAATAGGCAGCACCTTCATTGCCTTCTGGAAGCGCGTGAACTTCACCGCTCCAAGTGCCTTCGTCATGATGTCTGTCACCATCTCCTCAGTACCAATGTGTTGGGTAGTCAGGAGCTCCAGCTCCACGTTGCGATTCACCGTGTGCCGCTTGTTGTCGATGTGCTTCGACTTGGAATGCTTACCAGGCTTCGCAGATAAAGCAATATCACCTTGATTGTCTCCGAGTAGTAGAGGTACATTGTGTTTCCATGCTAGCTCTTTGCAGAGACCAGAAAGCCACAGTAGATCCTTGGTCGCTTCCGACATGGCGATGTACTCGGCTTCGCACGTACTCAACGCATTGATCTCTTGTTTGCGAGATGCGTACGAGACCACGTTACCATCCAGTGTAGTCACGTAGCCGCTCACGCTGCGCCGGTCGACGGGGTCATTCGCGTAGTCCGCATCCGAGTAGGCAGCAATATACACGCTGCTACTTGATTCCACGTTCATCACCAAACCAAAGTCACACGTCGCCTCAGGTAACGCAGCACCCGCTTGGCCTGCGCGTAGTGTGTGTGGTCGTAGCAAGCCAGATACTTGCCCAAGTGCCGCGTGGCATGGGCAATGTCCGGTCTCGAAGCTCCCACTAGATACTGGAGGGCTCCTACTAGTTCTCGGTACGGCAAGTATTCTTTTGTCGCAGGCACAACCACCTTCGATTCCGTTGTTGCTTCTGGGGTAGCACACCCGTTGCAGTTCTCCATGTGAAAAAAAAAAAAAAAACGCTTCAGGACCTCCAACACGTACTGCCGCTGGCAGTAGACAATCTGTTGGCGCGGCCGGTCAATCAGGGTTTCAACATCCAGGAGATACTTGACTGTGCCCATGGTCGTCAGCCCAAACGTCTCCTGCAAGGAGGCGGCGATCTTGGCGCACAGGTCACGTGGACACGTCAGCAGTAGGTCGTCCACGTAGACGGTCAGCAGCAACTTGACCTCATCACGGTCCTTCAGCATGTACAGTCCATAGTCAGACTCAGTCCGCTCGAACCCCATCGCCAGCAGTTTGGCGTGCAAGGTTTTGTTCCAGATGTTCGGGGCTTGCTTTAGCCCGTACAAGCTCTTCAGCAATCGACAAACGAGACCTGGTCCATCGACCTGGAAGCCAGGCGGCTTCTCCATGTAGATCAGCTCTTCCAAGGCGCCATACAGAAAAGCTGTCTTCACGTCGTATTGGAGCACCTCCCAGCCTCTCTGCACCGCAAAGTAGATCGCAGCCCGAATGGTCTTAAATAGGATAACCGGGGCATAGGTCTCAAAGTAGTTGATTCCCAGCTCTTGATTGAAGCCATGGATTACCAGTCTGGCCTTGAACCGCTTCACGTGACCTCTCTCGTCGCGCTTGACAGCGAAGACCCACCGACAGGTGATCGCCTTTAGGTTCTTGGCCAGTTTGCGGGGTACCAGTTTCCATGGGATCGGCCAAAATCTGGTTAAGGCCTGATCTAGCTTCCCACCAGCGCCCAGACACCGACTAACGGAGGGGCCCCCCCAACGTTCCGTGATCGGCTGAACTTGTTCTCACCTTGTGTACCCGTCGGCGGGCTGGATCTGCTCTCTC
>JAIKVE010000931.1:0-14913 GCA_024679115.1 Phytophthora pistaciae
CATGGATCACCGGGAGGGGGAAGTGTTACACGCGACGTGTAGCTGCAACCGTCCAAGGTACCTATGGGATGCACCGTGGAGGTAGCAGCGGTTGCGAAACCTACAACGCTTAGGAAGAGGCAGCAGTTTTAGATCGTAGGAGCCCCCGGGCAAGAGCTAGCACTCAATCTACTCACTTCTACTTTTTCGTGGCGCGGAACAGTTGGGCTCGCTCTTCTTCGGGTCTTGTGGCTGAGCTGCTTGACGCGCCTGAGCTGCTGAGTTGCCCCCCCTGCGTTCGAGCCGTGATGCCCGCCTCTCGCTGCAATGCCCGAGCTCGCGCCCGAATTTCGTGCACCCGAACTCGCATCAGCAGTATACGAAGTCGCATCAGCAGAACTCGAGACTCCGCCTGCGTCATCCGAGACTCCGCTTGACTTATCAGAGATCGCGCCCGCATTAAACGAACTTGAGCTGCCTGCAGCAATTCCCGAGCGGCCGCCGCCCGACTCTCGCTATTTCCTGTCATCTCGGTTGACTTTTCCGTCGCAAGCCAAGTCGGAAACTAAAGCTCCGAGAAGGGCTCGATCAATGTTCAAGCAGGGAAAGTGTTTCCATTTGCTGCCAGAACTGCAAGATCCAACCGTCTAATGCAGATGACAAAAAGCGACTCAATGTGATTGTTGCTAGGCTTACTACCGTGCTGGCCTACGTTACTAGAACTACTTCAGTTGGTCGCAGTCTTCAGTTCTTGCTCTTGATCACCAAGCGGTAGCGCCAACAGCATTAAACTCCGCTCACTCCATCGTGGGCACCCACAGCCAGTCACAGCCTTTAGCCACGAGCGCGCGACGAGTGGTAGGCGGGGTTGTTGGGTTGAGCTGGTTGGCGCGGTTGTCGACCGCCGCCTGCGAGTGCCCGGAGCCGGAGCCTCCACCACTGCCCTTCGACGCAGACCCGCTCGAGCCTCCGCCCTTCGATCCACCGCCGCCTCCTTTGGTCATCCTCTTCTTCTCCGTGTGTTTCTTCTTCTCCTTGAGTCTTCTTCTGCAGTCCAGCCAGCGAATTCGTTTGTGAGGCACGTTAGGTTGCCGTTCATTTGATGCTCGCAACATGTAATGCGACTCGCATATCGTCATGCAGCCGTTGGAACCACTTCATTCTTCTCAAACTGAAGAAGATGAAGTGGGCCACTCAAGATCTTTCTCGTTAGCCCTGCCTGCAAAAGCTGGAGCGCTGGGTTAGTAGGAAAATGATGGCCCAAAAATCACGCGCTCACTCGAGCTGCTTCACCGCGGTATGAGCTACCGGTAAGAAAATCATACTTCTCCAAACTGAAGACGCTTGGGAATTTTGGTTTGTTATGCGATCGTAGTGTTCATCGATCTAGAGCTCTAAAAGCAGTGTTCGTGTTGTACAGTATGATACTGTATTTCGTTTTCTTCACAACGAAATGTACGGAGCTTTTCTACAAGTACACATGTGGTCCGTCTCAGCAAAACTTGCACTTGCGTAAGTTGAGTGAACCCCTAGTTCACTCTTCCGGACCAGCGAAGATTGGCGATCAGCACCAAACAAAACCTTTGTAAACAGAATTATGATGCAGTGGAATCCCGGTCAAACAGCGAACAAGGATATACAGTACATACAATTATCCGGTCACACAGTGAACAAGGATATACAGTACATACAATTATCCGCTGGATCAAAGGATCAAAGGATCCAAGGATCAACCAGTACACTTCAACCTCCTGTCGGAACAAATCTCAAGCGCATCATGCATTTTCTATTCGCTGGCCCGGTCTGGTTCGCTTCCAAGGAATCCTCCCCAGCAGCCTCTCATTCTCACTTTCGCTTTCAAGAGCTCACAAGCAATGAAGGTCGCCTTCGTTTCTCTCTGTGCGGTTGCGTTCGCCCTCACTTCTTCCTCTTCCGACGCTACACGTATTCACTCTTCAACCCACCGCCAATTGATCCTGGAAGGTTCGATCGTCCCAGCCAAGACCAAGACGTACACAGTCGGTCTCCGCCTCTCGGTTGATGGCGAGAACGTCTGCGGCGGGTCCCTCATCGGCCCAAAGCACGTACTCACGGCATCGCAGTGCGCTTCGTACGACGTCCGCTGGGCCTCCATTGGGTCGCACTACCTCAATGGAACGGAAGACGGCGAGCAGATCAAGGTCTTGTCGGTCATGAATAACCCGAACTTCTCGGTCAACGTCGCGTACAGCGACGACTTCGCGCTCTTGGAGCTGGAAACTGCGAGCTCCTTCAAGCCCGTGAAGCTCGCAGCGTCAGACGACTCGGATTCAAGGCGGGGGCTACAGCTGCAGCTCTAGGATGGGGGTTCACGGCCGAGGAAGGCACGATGTCCGAGGAACTGCGACGGGTTGACTTGCCTCTCATCAGTGACAAGAGCTGCGCTCAAGTTTCGGCCATCGACGATTCGATGCTGTGTGCTGGCGGATTGATCAGTGAGGACGTCTGCGGCGGGGATACTGGAGGTCCTCTAGTTGTTGAGTCGAGCCATGGAGACGTTCTCATTGGCGTCGTGAGCTGGCGCAGCGACAACGCCTGTGGACGAGGCCCCTATTACCCAGGGATGTACTCGCGGGTCTCCAGTGCTCGTAGCTGGATCGATCCGATCATCAGCAGCTCCTGCTTCGACTAAATCTTTTGAAATATAACGTTACTACTGTATTTGTCTTACGCAATTCTACGCCTTTGAATCGCCCTACGAAGAGACCACGATCTCCTCCATGAGCGTGAGGTTTCTGGCGATGCCCTCAGCGCCACTGACCAGGCAGTTGAGCAGCAAGAGCTCCTCCATTGTCACGCGCTTGAAGCGCTGGCCCTCCATGAGCCACTCGACGTACGCAGACTTCATCTGCGCCGCGATGTCGCTCGTACTAAAGTCCTCAACGTTCAACACGTCGTGGTTGCGTCGAATGGGCGACGTCATCATGGTCGAGGATCGCCTCATATTGAAGCCCGACTTCTTCGGCGTGTTCTGCGCTGAAGACACGGCGCTGAGGATCCGTCCCTCCTTCCTGGGGGTGTTGGAGTCGAACATGCTGGCCGTGATCTTGTTCATCCCCGTGCCGTTCGAGGACGTGACGCTGCAGCTCGCCCGAGACGCTCGAGAACCAGCGTGAGAAGTACCATGACCGTCCTCATTGATACTCGACAGCGCCTGCTTCAAGGTCGTCGTGGCCTTGGGCTTGCGGCGGTGATACACCTCCACCTCGAGCTTCAGTCCGTCCTCCAGCGCCGCCATGAACTCCTCGAACGACACTTTGCCGCTGCAGTCCTTGTCCACGACCTCCATGAAGTCCGCGACGTACTTGGTGATCTCCTCCTGCTTGACCGCGCCCGACTGAGCGAAGATGGTCTCCAGCATGACGGCCACCTCGTCCGCGTCGATCTCGCCGCTGCAGTCCTTGTCCGCGACGCGGAACGCCTCCTTCATCTGCATGAAGATGGCCGTCTGGTCCGGGTCCGAGTACAGGAACGACTCGCCGAAGAGCATCTGCAGCGTGTTGAACGTGTCGTCCACGGCCGAGAGGAACTGGTTGCTGGCCTCCTGCCACTTGGTGTGCGTCGTCCTGCCGCCGTTCGTGCCGAACACGCGCGCGCTCTCCGTGCCCATGTCGCGGATGTCCACAGAGTTCGTCTGCGTCAAGTTCTGCTTCACGCGGTAGTTGTACCAGCGCACGAGCTTGAAGAGCAGGTTGTTGTTGTTCAGCAAGCGGTTGGTACTGTCGAACACGGCCTCGTACTTCTGCTTGGAGAACGCGGGTCGCCACATCTGCGGCTCCGTCTCGGCCTCTTTCAGCAGCGCCTGCTGCTCCACGAGCTGCGCGGGGATCTGCACCTGCAGGATGTCGCGCACCTCCTCCATCGTCTCGTCGCTCATCTCGCCGGAGCTCGAGAGGTGGTGGCCGAACAGAATCTCAAAGGCCTTCTGCTGCAGCTTGAGCGTCTGCTGGATGTTCTTGCGCAGCAGACTCGTGGCGCTCTCGGGGCACATGGCCATTTCCAGCACGATGATGAGCACGAGACCCACGGACGTCTGCGCGAGGCTCGAGTACGAGCTGATGGCGATGGCGGACGAGCCGTCCGAGCTGTCGGTGTAGCACACGTCGGTCTGGCGCAGCAGGACGCCAGCGGCGATGAAGGCCGATACCAGGCCGGCGTACGAGCTGTAGCCCTCGACGAACTTGACGTACATGGACAGCGTCACCCACACGAAGAGCACCACGTCGGACAGGAAGACGTTCAGGGCCTGAGGGTTGCAGATCTGCGAGATGAAGAACTGGAACACGGACGGCACCACGCTGCCGGCCACGACGCCGCCCACTCGGTTCAACGTCACGGAGAAGGAACCTCCGATGTGGTTGCCCATGACGTACGACACGGCGGCGGGCGTCGTGGAGCTGAAGCCGTAGAGATACACGGCCATGAAGATACCGATAACGATCGCCACGGCCATACGCGCGGACTCGAGGATGCGCGCGCGTGTGTACCGGTTGATCATGAAGAAGTTCTTGATCGAGGCGGATACGAACGAACGCGCGCGTCGCCCTCCATGGAAATCCTTCTCGTTGTGCTTGTCTTGGAACTCAATGAGTGTGCTGCAGAAGGAGTTGAGCGAGAAGAGGAACAGATTCAGCGGCACGTTGCCCTCCACGTCCTTGATCTTGACTTTGCTCGACTGCAGGAGACGGATCTGCGCCTCTCGGTAGTGCATCAACGTGTGCTCCATCTGACGCTGCAGCGTTTTGATCGACCGGAGATCGAGTTCTGATGAAATAAACACAGAAAAAAGTTAGAATCGGAGGTAGAATAGCCGTACCAAAGGTAGAATACGTACGCTCGGAGGAGGCGTGGATCTCGCTCGAGATCTCGTTCAGTAGATCGCCCGACCGCATCTGAATGACGTAGATCTCACGCTGCAACACCTTCATGTACATGAAGTGCAGCTGGTCGTACTGCTCGAGTTGCATGGCGTTGTTGAGCGAGCGCAGGTCTGCAATGAGCGAGCCGATGAGACGCACGTAGTTCTTGGCGACGGAGCGGTTGAACTTGAAAAAGAGGTGGAAGCCGAAGAGCTGCTCCCACCACACGTCATCCAGGAGCTTGGTCATGCGACGGTGGCGGGCCGCTGCGGCGTCGAACTTGCGTTGAAGCTTGAGTTTCAGGAAGTTCATGTGATCCACGTTCTTGTTCTTGAAGCAATACGAGTCCACAATGACGTTGAGCAGATCCAGGACGTCGCCCGAGGCGTTCTTCGTCTCATCAAGGAGCTTCGCAATGGCACTGTTCATAACAAACGAGGTAGGTTAGTTTTAAGAGATTATCCAAAATTCTGGATAGGATACTCACAAAATGGGGTACGGGATGAACATGATAATGAGCGAAATGAGGGTCCCCACGAATCCCACCATGAAGTACATCGCCAGGTTGTTGAGAATGTTGCTCGTCTGAAAGTAGTTGTCGTTCGAAGCCTTCAGCTTGGACGAGTCCAGCGGATCCGTCGGGTTAATGATCGTCAGCGCTAAATTTCAACATTAAAATTAGTCATCGGATTCTTGAAAAACAATGAGAAATCGAAGAAAAACTTACTGAAGTAGAGATTGTTGGCCAGTGCGAACTTCTTGGTGTTAGTCTCCAGCGGCATGAGGAGGATGACGACCGTGAAGATGACCATCCACGGCAGTACAGCGTAGAAGTTGTGCGAGTTGACGTAGTAGTCGCTCGAGCCGAAGGACATCTTCTTCGAGATCAGGACGTAGCCGTCGTACGAGTCACCGAACGTGTGCACGTTCACGAACGAGAAGAGCAGCAGGTTGTACACCAGCGCCATACCCACGCCGTAGAACGCCTGGCAGACTTGAGTCAGCGTCGCGCCGACGTTCTTACCGGCCGAAAAGATGACAGCCACGGCGCAGTAGCTCAGACCGCCCAGGTAGTACCAGTCCGGGAAGAAGAACCACTTCTTGTCGTGCTCAATGACCGGGTCGTAGTTCGGGTCGCGGATCTGAATGAACGAAGCGATCACCACACCACACGCCACTCGAAGCGAAAGCTCGGCATTGAAGCGGAACTCGGCTGCCAAAAACAACAATACACTTATGTCAGAGGCTTAGAGATTGAATAGGATAAAGAGAGACTGACTTACAGGAGAACATTTGTGCCTTGATCGACTTCTTCTGGTCGTTGTCCATGTCGATGCGCAGGTTGGCACCTTTGTCGTTGAAGTCTTCGCTCCCAATGGTGCCAGTGCGGAGGCGAACCGCAGGAGGACTCGCCATTTCGTCATAGCCCTCGTCGTTCAACGGCACCATAGTGATCCTGCAAGGAAGCACGATCATGAGATACATTGCCAGTAAGGCACACGACTCCAGTAATTGCTCACTCTTTCTCGCTCGTGGAGATGTTGAGCTGGCGCTTGTCGACGTCCGCCATGGTTGTCTGTCAATTGAACCGGGTGCCTTGCCTCCGCCTAGCAAAATCCAAAAGTGCCGTGATCGTGGCGAGAGCGTTGAGGGCAAATCGAGCCACAAGTCTGCGGCCGCTCTCTGACGCTGGGCGGCAGCGTAAGAAATGCACCGGAAGAGGACACGGGCGCTGCTGACTCTTGAGAGCCCCTCTCCACTGCCATTCATCCCCGCTCTTTGCACCTGGTGGTGCGCTGGGGGGAAGTCGCACCATGTGACCTGCCCTACTCGCACGCAGATGGCCAAGCTGCCACCAACGCCCGCCCCCAGCTGGCCAACACGACCAAAACGATCGGATTCCTGTCATCTTCACGTCGAGCATTCTCGAATCCAGGCCCAAGGTGCTGGACAATGCCCATTGAAATACTAGGTGAGGTGTACAGACTGGAACGGCGGTGACAAGGATCGTTGAGACGGATCATAAGCTCGGCTCACCGAGGAATTTCCATATCTGAGTGGATAGATATCCACTCAGATGACCCCAGATAATCACAAATGCAACCCACTCACTTTATGGAGAGACCAAAATACTGAATACGGACGAGGGCGAGCGAACGCGAGCGCGAGGCTCACTAAATGCATTCACCGATCACCAACACCCGCCGATCAGGCGGGGGCGTGTCTGCGCGAGCGAGCGAAGGCGAGCGCTGCAACCCGATATCTTTTTTCCTAGACACCGCGCCTGGCCGAGACGAGGACTTCGAGTAAGGGGGTGGGGCAGGCCGCCCGTCTCGAAGTCCGCAGACGAGAGACAACGCGCGAGTGTCCGCCCCCTCCGAGCTTAAGGTCAGGTTGTTGCTCCACTCACTTAAGGGAGCGATTGGACACCTTGGGGACATCTGAGTGGATATCCACTCAGATATGGAAATTCCTCCGGCTCACCGCCGTTACTTCGTGCTTGTCCTTCGTACCATCGTGGCAGGATTTTAGTCGAAAGCGGTCCACGTTGTACACGTGTAGAGTGCCACAGCTCTGTGTTGCAGGCTTTCCACCTGCAAAATACCGGTAATTTACCTTGTGGTTTGTTGTGCGCGCTGAGCCAGCTCTCAAGCACCGCACACCTTGCGGAGGGCTCTAATATTGCCACGTTGTCCAACTGCGAATGCGCCACGCTTCAGTCTGAAGCATATGCACGCGCCTCGATCGACATCTGCTCCACGAAGGTCCGAATCTGCAGCTTGCGCACCAGCACCACGTCGATGTCGCAGAGCGCTTGACGATCTCCATTGGCGCGGACGTTGGTCAGTCGACCTTCTACCGTCAAAAGACCTGGTCAAGCTGTGCGAGTTGTGGTCGCCACTGGACTGTAAACGCAGGTGAAGCGTGCCCGATCCGCTCGCGCGAGATACTCGGGATCCTTCCGTCACGTGATCGAGTACATGCACCTGAGCGAGCTGCTGAACGTGTGGGCCGACTGTCACGCATGATACGGAAACATCCGAAACACAAGAATCCGCCACAACACGGAGCGCTGTCCGTAAGAAATGTTACACAGGAAGAGAACTGCGCGTCGTGGTGTTACTGGCTGCGATAGCTTGTACTAACGCGTTGAGTTCCCAATGCGTCTCGAGCGTTGAAGCGACCAGCGTGGCCAAGCTCCTTGCTTCTGGAGCGGAAGTTTGAAGACGCTGTGAAAGGATTGACTCGCGGAGGGCAACTTCGAGCGGACAGGGGTCCCAACCAGACGAGACGGAAAAGCGGCGTCGACGCTAACGAAATTGTCAAGCTGTGCAATGTTCAACGTGTACATGTAGCCCTAGATTCGGTAGTCCAAGACCATTTATGGGCAGATATTGACTACGACCGTTTTCGAGACGACTCCATTCCAGAATCTGCTAGGGATGGTGCTGATCGTCGGTGTCGCTGGACCTGTGTTCCCAGTGAAAATCGACGCGAACAAGCCGATGGGTCACTTAAAGCGGGCGATCCACGATCTGAAGCCGCTTCCGGTCACGAGTGAACCCGACAGCCTGCAGCTCTTCCTGGCAAAGACGGAGGACGGCGCGTGGCTAAACTCTAACGACCCTCTTTTGCTCCGTATTCGGAAGGGAGATTGCCCCTGTGAGGTAAAGAGTCTCTACATGAAGGAGGAATTGGGAGATTCGACGCACAAGATCAGCAAGAACTTCCCCAGCGAACTCCCCTAGGGGGTGATCCACGTGCTGGTCGTTGTACCTGGTATCGTGTACGAGGATGTCGTCTGGTACGGATCGGTTGGAGAAGAAGAAGCTATTGATCTAAACGATGAGAGAACACTCACTCGGAGCGCTCAAACTGCGGCCATCATCGATCGACTGGACGAGACGCACGTTGTGCTGGTCCAAAGTCCACCAATGACTGGGAAAACGATACTGGCGACATTACTATGCCAGGCTCTGGTTGATAAACACAAGGAGGAGGAGAAGAAGAAGAAGGCGGTTGTGTGCAGCTTCTCGGTGTCGGGGATGTCCGAGATCGAGACTTTTGAGGGTCTATTCAAGAAACGTTGCAAGCTCGACTGGGTATACGCAAAGGGGGTCCTTCCGACACGAGACCGCGCGGTGTATCTGGTACTGGATGAAGCGCAATTGATCTACAACGACTCAGCTTCGACCTTTATTGCCTTCTGGGAGCTGGTCAAGCTTGTTCAGATTGACGCTGCACACCAGGTGAGGATCGTCATGTTCGCAGATTACGGCTTCAATGTGGAGTACACTCGACACGGTACTTCGATCGGGTGCGACGATCGAATGGTGTTTGGGGTCGCTGAACTAAACTTTAAACCTACCGAAGTATCTGAATACGTCTCCAAGTGGTTCCAAGGCGCCGAAGGATTATCGCCGTCTGACACGATGGAGACCTTTAGCGCCACCTTACAAGAGCTGACGGGTGGACACGTCGGTCTGTGTATGAGTGCTATTGATGCACTCAACAAAGTGTATGACAAGAACTCGAGTGATCCTCACACCTGGATCCGAATGCTACAAGGAGGGTGGCTGTATGAACCAGGCGATGGGGCGCTGTTTAAAGCATTGACGCAAACCCGTGCGGTGAAGATACTGGAAACTCTAGGAGTCGAAGATCTGAATCGGCTCGAACGCGCTGTTTGTGGTGTCAATCCTTGGTCGAACGCTGATATAGTCGAGCAGTGCCTTCACAACGGCATTTTGGTTCGAAGTGAATGGCAATTAAACTTCTCGTCGCCAGTCATGTGGAGATACTTCGTCAAGCTGCGCGTTGGTCGCATCCCTCGAGCACTTGACGCTCCTAAATCACTCTCAGAGATGATCGCACGAGTGATGGCAGCGATGGATTACACTAGCGTCCACCAGGAGCTTTGCAGCACGTTCTTGCCCAACGATACATGCATCCCTACATGGCAACTGGAGTTCTACAAGGCTGTCTACCGCTGTACTCCAAGCAGCTTTGTGACGTCCGCCGACGTGGGCGCGTTGTTCGGATCCAGTGGGTTTGTTGACTTTACGATTAATACAGGCCGCCTGTTGTGGGGCATCGAGTTGCTGCGAGAAGCCAGCAACTTGGCCGAGCGCATTGAACGATTTTCGCCTGGTGGTCGCTACGCCTCGCTCGGGTTGACCGAGTTCTCTCTGGTTGACTTCCGATGTGTTGCTTCGATTGATAGCGACAAGATGGAACGCATCGCGGCAGATATGCAACTTTGCGATAAACTTGTTGTCGCGTGTTATGACGAGTATTGTGGCGTTCAATTCGGACTTGGAGGTGGTCTACCAGGCTTTGGGGCAGCACGACTTCATTAAAACGGGGATAAAACGAAAGCTCTCCGCTTAATTAACGGAGCAACTATTTTTTTAGTTTGAGTATAAACACAATCTACAGATTACTAACTTGCGCTTTGACTTTGACTTGCGGCTTAACGCCTTGCCGTGTTTTCGGTTTGCTGAGTCTGCTTGTCTTGGCAGCAGTTCCGCCTTCATTCGAGGCTGCAGACTTAATCTCCGCTAGCAGATTCTTCCGAATGCCCTCTCTCGATCGAAAGGGGGATTCCTCGAGTCGCTGCCCTGCACCTGGGAGCTCGAACAAGTCGAGCAGCGCGACGAGAGCCCCAATGCCTACGTCTTTCCACTCCGCAGGCGAATACTTGAGGTAGAGTCGGGTGCCGCTCGTCGGGGCAGTTTGTCGCGGCATCCGCAGACTCTCGGGCTGAACACGTTTCGCCAACCCTTTCGAGCTTGAACAGCGTCTTGATGCCCCTGCACTGGAGATTGACGCTACAGTCGGAGATGACGTGGATGCTACCAGACTGGACGCTCGGAGATTGCGGCGGCCTTCGTTGTAGTTGCACTCGATCGTGTACACGTACGTGAGCCCCGTGGCGTGATACAAAGCCACTCGACTCGATCCCTGTCGTGATGTGGTGGCGTTGTTGTTGTCTCGGAGGTCGCGCTTGGTCATGTTGTCCTTGTCGAACAAGCACGCCATGTAGTCGAAGAACGGCGTGTGTAGCCCCACGAGACGCGCGTACAACTGTGTCTTGATTTGGCGGGCGATAGCAGTCTCCATGGCTTCATTGTTGCTGTCAATGAGCGTGTCCGGGAGGTGGTTGTTGCCGAAGATAAAGCAGCCACGGCGATTCGCGTGCGCGTGCAGGTCGAGGTAGACGACGTTCTCCTGCGCGAACTGCGAGTCAGCACCTCCATAGTCCCCAACGATCTTGAGAAGGAACTCCTTCAGAGCGAACACTGTCGGGGCGAGCTCAGGCTGTGGGTCTTCATACACTCGATTCAAATTGACGCCGCGCGTATCCGTACGGTAGAAACCTTGGCACACACCGTCGGGGTTCAGCATGGGGATGATCTTGAACACAGAGTGCCGGCGTAATGACACAGCGCTCTCGTCTGTGGGATGCAGCAGCAGCTGAAGCATACCGTCCAGCATGAAATTCGCGGGCGTCTCGCCTGAGTGAACACGCGCGGAGACGACCACGGTTTTCTTCTGCTTGGGGTCAAATTGGAACGCACTCTCCGACTGATTGCACTGAGAAACACCCGAGCTCCGATTCGGGGGCCCTCGACTCGATGTGATACCGTCCATCGAAGAAATAGTGATCAAGTCCACTCGCAAGCCTTCCAGCGAGCGGGTCAACACCTCTCGATGGTAGTAGACATTCGGAGGTGGAGCCTTTTCGTTGATTGTAGTCGCAGGCGAAGCCTCTGGCTGTAATTCTGGCCTCACAAACAGTTTATCCATAGCTGCAAGCTCCTCCTGCACCCTCGTATAAGTGTACGGGTAGCAGAACGCGAACCTTACTCGCTCCCTTGCAAACTTGAATCGGTGCGTAAACGCCACTCGAATCTTCAACTCCTGCTTCGCCTTCGACGCTGTAGTATCCCCTACCAACTTCTTCTGGGGACCGGCAGCCTTGTGACCGCTCTCCCCTCCGTCCTCCTCGTTACCCTGTTGAGCCTCCGAATCCTCTCCGTCCAGCGTAGAAGGTTCTCCTTGTTCCGGTGTCTGACCCACAGGCACCGAGTACTTCTCAAACGTCAGCGGGGAGGGTAGTCTCCCCCACCGTTTCTCGTCCTGGAAGACACAAGTTGACGACGCAAGGGTAGAATCCCCATTATCCGGTACTTCCACGGAGCTGTACATGACAGTGTAGCCATTCTTGAACAGTCCTCGCTGTGGATTGAGGTTGGCCAGAACCAGTTGCAGTTCTTGCAGCTGCTTGGTAGTTTTGTTCAACTTTTTATCGTCAACCAATGCTCGTTCTACCTCGAAGTAGAACCACGTAGAGTAGCCCGTGGAGATGCCGAACGCCGCCGCGTCCTCCGACACTTTGACGCTGAAAGCCCCGGACGTCAATTGCTCCACACTCGCCATGTTGCCGCCGTCAAAGCGCGACGAGAAGAGCAGCCCACGCTCTGGAAATTGCCACTCGGTCTTGCCCGGGCCCGTAGTCGCCACACGGCGAAGAACCGACGCCTCAGCAGCATCGTCGGAAGCGCGGGGGACGGTCTCCATTACGGCTTCACCTCTCTCCCCTTCAAGGTGTCAAGTGGTACACCACTGGTACACCTCGCTGGCCGTTTCTAAATGGTTAAGTTCGCACTTCAATTCATTTAGAAACACCTACTTACTACTAGAAACACCTACTTACTACTCCCAGCTCCCGGGGGGTCATTCTGCAAGACTATTGGCTTATCGGTGAGTGCAGCCAGGCGTGTTTCTCCCAAAAATCTCCCTCTCCCAAATTTATTTCGCGTGGTCGGGAGCGGGACGAATGGCGTCCCGCCCTCGAGCACTTGCAGCATCAAAAGGCAAACGATGGAGGAGGTGCAGCGGGTAGAGAGCGCGATGGAGGGGTACAAGAAGTGGAGCGCTAACGCGCTCCGGGCAGAGTGCAGGCGGTTGAAGACGATACCGACGTCACAGAATAAGACGTCGTACCTAGCGGCTTTGAGGTCGTCCCTGTTGGTAGCGGGGACGATCGCAGCTACTGGAATAGTTCAGGACCCCTTTCAACAGGCGATGCCTGACCGGAAGACGGTAGACTGTGTGTTCCGCCTGCTGAACGTGTTGTTTTCAGACGCCTTCTGTGAAGGGGTTGCGAGCCTCGGCGACGTAGCGAAAGTAGTTCAGGACCCCTTTCAACAGGCGATGCCTGACCGGAAGACGGTAGACTGTGTGTTCCGCCTGCTGAACGTGTTGTTTTCAGACGCCTTCTGTGAAGAGGTTGCGAGCCTCGGCGACGTAGCGACCCGGCAAGCTCTCGATACCCACACCATCGGAAATGCCTCCCCCTGGTTTAAAGGCGTGACAGCGGCATACAACGACGAGGACAACGAAGACTTCAACGCTCTGCTGCATGTTCTACCAGAGTTCTCTAGCATCGACCCTGTGGCGTTCAAGCGCCATGATAGTAAGAAGTTGTGGGCAATGTGGAAGGAGATTAGTAGGGCCTATCGCGAAGCCTATGCAAGATTCACGAAGTCAGGCAGCAACGGCATTTTGCCGCCTTCCATGGTGGCAAGATGGACGTATACTACCTGCATTTGCTCACGACAGTTACGAAGCCCAATCTACACGCCTGTGTCGTGCAGATGTTACCGGAAGACGCCATGGCTGACTCATTTGAGTTAGGGTCGAGCTCTGCCCAAAACGCAGTGAAGTCAGTCGCTGCTGGGAAAGGTAAGAATTTAAATGTGTGTCTCGGGACTATTATACTGACAAATTTACTTTTATTTTAACAGGCACACGAGCCGACGGAGTTGTTGAAGCCTTCAAGGAGTTCAGTCAGAATGAGGACAGGGTGCTACTGATGAAGCGCCAGATCGTGTTTTTTGAAGAGGGCATCGAGCTGAAGAGGCAACAAAATGCTCGGAGTGAGAAAGAGCACGAAGTAGCCATCCGGGCAGCGAGTATTCGCGAAAAGAAGGACTCCATCGAGCTGTTGGTCATGTTGCGGACGAGCCTCCGGGATATGCGACGGGAACTAGCTCTTCTTGAGCAAGAAGGACAAACGCAAGGTGATAGTGAATTCGACGACTTGCAAAACTGCATTGCCAAGCTGAAAAGAAGGACAAACGCAAGGTGATAGTGAATTCGACGACTTGCAAAACTGCATTGCCAAGCTGAAAGCGAAATGGAAACCTGCCTTTGCTAGTTTAGCAGCCATGTTGAAGACACATAACACAAAATAATTTTTTTAGGCCCCGTCGCTTTTAATTATTCGTTCGTTGAAGTTGCTATTGCTACGCACGTCAACTAATGCGCTATTGTTTTGTTCGTGGGGCTGGTCTCGATTGTCTTGGTGGTCTGCTCTCCGTCGAATATTATACTCGGGTCTTCGGTAACCTTGGGACCAGATATACTTGGTGGTCTGCTCTCCGTCGAATATTATACTCGGGTCTTCGGTAACCTTGGGACCAGATATACTTGCAAATTTCTTCTCGAAGGACGCACGTTCGGGGTTGCACGCCTACAGTATCGGTGCTTGAAGGAATGTAGCCAAGTGCGTTGCTGTCCCGTGCTGCTGGAATGTAAATCCTGTCAATATCTTTGACAGCGCCGTACCCGTTTTCTCTGCTGCTCACACAAAAATTGTGAAGGCGCATTATTGTATGGACTACTAGCGAGACATTTTTTAATCCAACCTCAAGTGGCTTTTTCAAGATTCGCCACTTGGTTACCATTAGCCCAAATGCCTGTTCGATACGAATGCGTAGTTGACTAACAAAAAAGTTGAACGTATCTTTACACGTGTCCATTCCGTCAGCCGCACTGTATGGAGTCAGCATTGTTTCTGTAGGTATGTATGCATTATCCCCAACAAGATAGACGCCAAGAGGGAGATTAGAGCAAACATTATGCAGTGAGGAGAGCTGAAAAGCTCGCACATCATTCGTGCCACCAGGACATTTTATCGAAAATGATGTAAAGCGAGAAAGATGATCGCACGAGGCTTGAACATTAA
>JAIKVE010000932.1:0-14911 GCA_024679115.1 Phytophthora pistaciae
GAAGGCATCTTCCAGGCTAAACAGTTCGATATGCTAGAGAAGTTGTAGTAAAATGCATACTATGTTTCCTTAAACTGGCACTGTGCCGAAATAAACAAAACAAGAGTACCGAAATATAGCTAATCCGACACATCCCGGCAGGTGCCAGTATAAGGGAGGTCTGGACTCTAGTACCTCCCCTCTCGTGAGACAGACGGCGTTCGTGGCGTTCTCATCGAAACTGTGTGGACGGGTAGAATCTTGTACATGCCGCGCAAAACTGAGCTGCTTGCTGGAGTCCAGTCAACGAGTCAAATCAAGGCTTACACAGACTCAGACAATCGCATCGTAAGTAAGCGTGCTCGAGCCATTTCGAGGCTGCTGCCCTCGGGGCCGATCGCAAGCGGCCTCGAGCCAAACCTGGTGCGAGCCAGCCGACATCGGGCCCTACACCCGCATCTCGGTGGGCAACTTCAAGCAGAAAGATACTTTTTTGCTTAGACGCGGGCCACGATCCATTATTCCGTAACAACCGTGCGGGATGTGACGAAATGCTCTTGATGGCGTCGAGTGTGCCCCCGGCAGCCGAGCTGTGCCGTGCCGGGAATGATGGTGGTAAGCAAAATGTCTGGCCGACACCAGACATCCCCGACATGTCCGACGAGGTGGAGGGCGACCAGGACGAAGAGGCATCAAGCGAGTAAAAGCTTCTTTGTCGCCATCGATACGTATTATACTGGTGGTGGCGCCCTCTTTGTCCTCGCACCCGTAGATGCACCTCGCATCAATATCAATGGGGTGAGCGAGAAGAAGCCCCCTCACTTTCCATTTGGCCTCGACGCTGCCACGCGGGACTTACTGCAAACAGATTAACGGCTCCGCTCAAAGGTATCCGACCATTGAGATCGAACGCAGAAGTAGGGTAGTCGCAGGCATGGCCGAACGCTCCGAGACGCAGCAGGCGTGGCTGGCTGCCGCCACCTCCGGCGACCTCCTCGGGCTGCAGCAATTGCTGGACGCCCACCCGGAGCTGCTGGACGCGCGGCTGCACCACCACGCGCTGAAGTCCTGCACGGCGCTACACGTGTGCGTGTGGAGGAACCACAGCGAGTTGGCGGCCTTCCTCTTGGATCGAGGCGCCGACGTCGCTCAGCTTGACGAGGTAGGCAAAGCCACTGACACAGCAGCGAGAGCGCCAGTTAACGGACTGACTGACTGACTGACTGACTGACTGTCAGGCGGGGATGACGGCGCTGCAGACAGACCTGCTGCGCCTCCGACTCGAGAAGATGCGCGACGTGCCGCTCCTGCGCTCCCGCCGCATCGACGCGTGCTCCCTCAATGCCGTACGTGGCGGACTGCAGTTCATCATCGGCGTCTTAGTATCTGACAAATGTGCTTCTGCTCGTCCAGGTCGCAGCTTTCAGACGCAAACTAGCGCCGGACCGCGCCACGCACCACGAGATCGAGACCGATACGTTCGACCTGCTGTTGGCCCATGGCGTCGACGTGAACCACCGAAGCAAGGTACGCGCGGATGGATGGACGCAATGGCTGGAAGCCCGCCCATACTAAACAGCAGTGAACTGACGGCAGACAGGAGACACGGCGCTGGTCACGGCCGTCGAGCTCGGACTGACCAAGCACGTCACGAAGCTGATCGCACACGGAGCTGACGCGCTCATCCGAGACGGTCACGGGCGCTCGGTGCTCGACATCGCGGGCGAGAACGGGTTCGTGGACATTGTAGAGCTGCTGGTGGATAAATACCCGAGCCTGGTCGTTGCAGACAGCGTGAGTGGGTTTGGTACCTGGCGTGACGTGACGAGGGTAACTCCACTTACTCAGTATGCGTGTGCTTTGGTTCGTGGCAGGAGTTGGCTCTAGTGATGGCCGTGCACCACGATTTTTCCGAGGTGTTAGAAGCTCTGTACGACCGTCTTCAGAGCGAGTTGGTACCTGCTGATCGCCTATCGGTACGTTCATCACCTTGCCTTCCGCCCATAACTTCAGTCTCAGCTTTGTGACGGTTGTCTTTACTACTGTTACCTCTCTTCCAGCTCGGTGGGCGCCTGCTGCACACTGCAGTCGAATACGATTCGCCCTCCTCCGTCGCGTATCTGCTTGGAAGACAGGCATCGACGTGCTGGACGAACGACAAAGGTGAGAACGTCATTCAATCGGCACTGGCGTGCAGACGGCCACACATTCTGGACATTCTACTGGACCACGAGGGCATGAATGGCTTGTATTCGAGCGCCAAAGAAAAAACTCTCACCAAAGTCGCTACGTTGCGCCACGGCTGCATCGCTATGGAAATCCTCGGAAAGCTTAAGCCTGAATTCGACTTCCACGACAAGGTAAGCAAACGTTTGGAATTAATCGATCGAAGGGTGTCAGCTTGTGATAACCTCGGCTAGTGGGTGCTTTCTTTTGGCCAGGGCACGTCAATACCCGAGCGGGCCCCCGCTATGCAGCCGTGGGGACTGCAGAGCATGGAAGTGCTGGTTCGTCACGGAGCGCACTTTGAGTTCCCCACCACCGAAAGTCGCGACGCGGTACGGGAATGAAATTCCTCGGGGAATGTGCTATTATACTGACTCACTTTAGGTTTTGACCGGCAGATCGCGCCATTTCTAGCAAGCTGCATCTACGCTGTGGCCCCTGACGACATCAGCGAAATGCTTGAAGAACTCGTCAACCGCATCGACTGCGTGCTTCAAAACGAGGTAGGAGATTGCTGGGGGGGAAAATAGTTTTGTTGTATTGTATCATTATTCCCACGTCTTGGCGTCATCGTATTGAGTAAAGCAGCTCCGACGAGTGCTCGTTGCTCTCATCTGGTCAAACTACATCCAGGAGGTTTTGACTTTGGTGCTTCTAACGCTCTTTTCGTCAAGAGGCGACTCAGCCCGTCAGGTTCGGCCAACCATTTACCCAAAATGTCGATGCTGGCGCTCGCTCATCATATTTTTTCCGTTTGTTGTGCAGGCTCTCGCTGTCTTCGAGCCTTGGTTCGAGAAGTTTGAGGCCAACGTCGTGACCCAAAAATTACTTTTCGACTCGCTGCAGCGTTAGTGCCACGTATTCGCGATTCATGTCGTCATACTGTAGTTGTATCTGTGTGTAGATTTTGTCCAGTAAATTGCAGAACTAACAGTTGTCAGCCTTCAGAGGATCCTGACACCTTGGACGCTGGCATCTTGTAGATTCAGAGTTCTTACACCTTCACGTTCGATCTACGAGCTTCTTTCAACGCGAATATATCTTCAAAAAACAAGTTTGGCCATGATACCCTCGAAGAAAAATATCTCTTCAAACCCAACTTTGTCTACGCAATGGGCGTGGCCTCGGAGATCCAGTAGTTCTCTTCGCTCGCCGTGTACCAGGTGCACGAGAGCGCATGTGTGAGCGTGCCGTGCTCCGGGTGTACCCACCACCGCAGCAGCAGGATGTTGAAAGTCCGCAGGAATTTGGGCGGAAACAGTCGCGCCAGCAGCAGCAGCACCACGGACGGGGCCTGGTACACGTGCTTGCCGTAGAACAAATAGCCCGTGAGCAGCAGCGCCTCGACGCTAGTACAGCGCTTGTCCATGAACGTCACGTACGCGAAGTCGTCGCAGTCCATGAAGAGTTTCGTGAACTCCGAGCCGAGACAAAACTCCTCAAACGTAGTGAGCGTCGTGGTGATCTGGTGGTCCGTAGGGCCAACGCGTTTGTGCTTCCCTCCGAGAATGGCGAACCGAGCGCGAGGCAGAACGCCAAAGTGAGGCGCTTGGCCCCTTGCCACCTTCTCCAGCGCAGTTCTGGGGGATCCAAAGCTCCTGATGTGACTTCCCAAGCGAATGCGCGCTATCGACTGACCAACGTGTTCCCACGGCCTGCTGTGCTTCTGCGCGACGTACGAGGCCGATAGGGCCACGAGTCCTAGCAGAGTGGAAGCGATCACGGCCATGATGGCCAGGTTGAGGCGCATGACGATGCACGAGTCATGCAGCCCGCAGTACTTGGCTCCTTCGACGGTGGTCTTCCGCAGCAGTTTGCCGTTGTAGTCGACGATCCAGGGCAGCGATGTGAGGTACGACGAGTAGAGGACCGAGGCCACGCCTGTGGTAATGAGCACCTGCATGATCTCCCACGTGAGGCGGAAGTGCCGGTCGAGCTTCTGCACGCCCGAACGCGCTTTCAAGAGGTTGATAAACGAGTACGAGAAGGCGAAGAAGCTGAACGTGAGGTTGGCCAACGACTCGACCGTCAACGTGCCCGTGACGAGTCCCAAGTAGTACGTGTCCGAGTTGTGGGCCAAGTGATACGTGACCTGAGCGAGGTAGAGCACCTGCATGCGGCCGTTCTGGCAGCGATACGCCCAGATCTGCGTCAACAGCACCGAGCGCTTGTGCGACATAATTTGGTACAGACTGATGATCCCCATGAGCAGCATCTGCAGCACTACCATCCCTGGTAGGACGCTCAACGCGACAGTGTCGGCGTATCGGTTGCGAAACACGCTGATCTTCATAAGCGCGCGGCCGGGCGTGCCGTCGGTGCCCGTGACCCACTCCCACAACGAGTTGTAGTTGTTGTGGATGCAGATACTCGCCGTGCCGGTACTGCACACTGGAATATCGTCGGGCGCCTGCAGCATCAGGCCGTAGTTTTGCCACCTTTTGGACAAATTGCACGTGTCTTCCACGTAAATCCCCGTCGTGTTGACTGTGCGCACGCGGCAGCCGCTGTAGTAGGCCCGAAACAAAGACTGCGTGACGGTCTTGGCCGAATAAACCGTGGGGCTGGACGTGGCCACGACTCGGGAGACCGGCGGGATGCTGCTGCTGAAGCTGTAGGGGAACAACTTGAGCAGATCCGGCACGACCAGGACGGGGTCTTCGCCTCCAGTCGCGAGTGCGAGTTTCTCGCCCACGACGCCCTCGTTCGGCACCTCGGGCCGGCACTCCGTGTACTCTGGGAAGACGTTGAAGTCGGCCGCCGGGATGGACGAGTAGTCGATGCTGTTCTTCACGGCCTGGAACTTGAAGAGCCTCAAGTGGCCCTCGACGGCCCATTTGGTGACGCATTCGTCTTTCAACTCGACCCCCTTCTTGGCTTCCATGACCTGCTGCGGGTCTACCGAGAGCTGGAGAGTTTCAATGATCTCCACGATCTCCTCGGCCTCTCCAGTGATGATCGAGAGGGGGGACCCCCACTCGTCCACGCCTCCGGAACAAATAGCGCCACTGGATTCAAGTCGCGCGGCCAATGCAAGCGCCTCAGCGCTGAGGATACTGTAGTCCCAAGACGTGGCAGTGTAGAGATCCTCGAACGTGGGCTTGCTCATGAGCGCTTCGTGGTGGAACGTCGCCATTTGATGCAGCACCTTCTTGCACTCAATGTGGCACGGCGTGCACCCGCCAGACATGACGAGATCCATCTCACTGAAGGCGAAGTAGCTGTCCTTGGCCTCGATGAGAAACGTCCCAGTCGTGAGGTAATCCGTGAACACGAAGACGAACAACATCATCAGAGGCGCCACCACGATTCTCCCGATGATGGCGAGGTAGGCACCGACTGAAGCGGGTCGGATCTGACGATACCATCGCTCGGATTTCCTCCGCCGCTCCCGTTCTTGCTCGTAATACGTCAAAGACCAGGTCGAATCGGTTCGTTGCGGGTGAATCGTATTGGTTCTCTTCCACACCCTTGCCTTTGACAAGGATTCTCGAAGAAATGATCGAGTGCGGGATTGCTCTTCAGTCTCGATCGCAAATGGAGAGCTACGTAGGAAAATACTCCATCGAGACGCGCTTTCAGTTCGGATTGAGACTGCGGTGGGGCTCTGTAGAATGGATTTCCGTGAGGACGAACGCTTTCGTGACCATTTCAATGTTACACTGTCGTTGAGTGAGGGAGAATTCGTTAATGCTGAGGTCGTCCGGGTGGAGCTCTCCACTTTGATGATGACTGAAGTGGGGCTTTGGAGCAGTGAATCCCGCACCGTCACGCGCTTGGGGGCTGGCTGGTCTCGAAGAGAGGAAGAACTTTTGAGAAACGGTGTCGGTCGGCACGACGAATCGTCGGCTGTGATGGATGCCAGAGTGGGGCTTTGGAAGAACGAGTTGTGCAAGAAGGACCGCTTCCGAGGCGGAACCTCGGCTTCGTTTAGTCTTGTTGTGGGCATTGTCACATTGACCACGCCTCGGTGCGTTGTCGGGAGTGCCAGTGGGCACACACCGAACCTAGTACACGTACGGATGTACGTCGAGGAATAAATAGCGACGAGACAGCACAAATGCTTGAGAAGAGAGAACAAAGGATTATTTTAGAAAAGGACGACGAAACACTAAGACGCAAGTACCGAAAGCGTTCCTGATCCTGGGTAAGGCTCGCCGAGTACTATGCAAAGAGTGCAGGACAAGTAGCTGAACTGATAATCAAATAGACTTTTCTTACCGATGGATGTCAGGCCGTCAGGCCGTCATCTTTTTTTATTTTCTTCGGAATGCTGCTAAATGACCCCGTGGTGTGGCATGCGGTCTAGCTTGCCATTGTTTTTCACTACAGTCACCTTGACTTCGAAGGTGCCGAGATATTTTTCCTCGCGCGCAGCACAGAACCGTTTATCAGACACTACGTGGAGAAGCCTATTTTTCACGGGATAAGTCATCGAGCAAGTATGACGCGTGTTCCATGTAACTAGGAGGAGAAGCAAATATAGGGGCTTGGCGGCACGGAACAATACTGCCGGGGGTACTGAGTAGTATTCGGACACTGCACTTGGTTTTCTTCGCCAACTATCAAACAGAACTTCATGACGGGGTCGGTCGAGTACGAGGCCGCATCAACCCATGAACCTCAGGAGAAACCATCGACATGGGCCACTGCGTACTTCGAGCAGCGTAAAAGCCGCCGCGCCAAGCAGAAGCCAGGCCGGAAGATCGGGTTGCAAGTCATTGGCGCCATTCTCGCCGTCATGGGGCGAATTGTCGTTGCTCCGCTGCTGATTCTGCTCATCTTCACAGACACCAACTACATGAACGGCGCCACGTTCTTCATCGAGTCCAAGGACAGCTACTTCGCCTTCAACGAACGCGACCTCGTCATGACCGGGGGCTGTACGGGCTGCCACATTCCGTGTCGACGGGCCATGTTCCTGCTCAACACGTTCAACCACGAGGCCCTCAAGAGCAAGCCCATGTTCGAAGACCTGTACACTGCGACATCCTGGGACTACAGCGTGCTCAGCGCGGAAGCGTTGGCGCTAGGCGACGCCCTTGACGCCAACGGCGCCATCTGCACGGGAGGCGTGAACGAGTGGGGCTCCCCCAATACAGTCGTCACCACCTCTGCAGAGGAGCTTCTGCAGGTCATCACCGTCTTGAACCTTTCGGTAGCGCCGCAGATGATCGCGGAACTCGAGAAAGGCGTCGAGTTGAAGGCCGAGTGCACGACCAAGTGGGCCATCATCGCGCTGATTCACCTGTTCCAGTTCCAGACCGTCAAGGACAGCGCCGAGTACTCGTCCATCCCGGCGGCCGACTTCAACGTCTTCCCCGAGTACACCGAGTGCCGGCCGCTTGTGTCGAACGACAACATCGTCGGCTCCAAGCTCGCGCTCAGCACCAACGGAGAAGATCTACTCGCAGTGGTGCCGGATCTACTGAAGCAGTTCCCCTATGGCTTCGTCAGTAGCTTACCGGCCGTGTCGCGCGTGATGGTAGCGCACAACACCTACCACCCAGCCACGACCGTGATCCAGTCGCTGTTCCGCGCCTACTACGCTGGCTGTCGAGTGCGCGAAGTCAACACCACGGGCGTGTACATTGAAGAGAGCTGCACTGCCGTCAAGCGCTGGGAGACGTACGGCCTCATGATCCAGTCGCCCGACGACATCCCAGTCTGCAGTACGACGAACGTCTGCGTGCACAACTACTACAACTCGCTCTGGGAGTGGATCAGCGAGGTCGACTCGAGCGTCGAGGGGCGGGTGGCCGAGTACATTAACGTCTTCCGCAACCGATACGCCGACACGGTCGCGTTGAGCGTTCTACCGGGGATGGTCATGGTGCAAATGCTACTCATGGGGATCATCAGCTTGTACCAAATTATGTCGCACAAGCGGTCGGTGCTGTTGACGCAGATCTGGGCGTACCGCTGCCAGAATGGCCGCATGCAGGTGGTTTACCTGGCTCAGGTCACTTACCACTTGGCCTTCAGCTCGGATCTGTACTACCTGGGGCTGGCCACCGGCACGTTGACGGTAGAGTCGGTGGCCAACCTCACCTTCAGCTTCTTCGTCTTCTCGTACACGTACATCAACCTGCTCAAGGCTCGCTCCGGGGAGCAGCAGCTCGATCGCCACTTCCGCCTGACCTGGGAGACCATGCAGATCATTATCACGCCGTGTGTGGCCACGTTGCTGCTGTCGGTGAGGGAGACGTCGCTCTCGTTCGTCGTCGACTGGAACGGAGAATTGTTGCGCAAGACAACTGCGCGTGGGGCCAAGTACTGCAAACTCAACGACTCGTGCATCCTCATGAACGTCAACTTGGCCATCGTGGTGCTGGTTATCTCGACGGTGCTGGGGCTGATCGCCTTCGCGACGTCCTTCGTCATCCAGAAGCGCAGTAAACACTGGGAGAACATCCAGAGCTTCGCGTCCTCGGTGTCCAGCCGCACCGCCTCGTTGTACGCTAGCAGACGGCAGTCTCAGAGCTCTGTTATACTCCCTAGCAAGGAGCTAAGGGCCACGGATGCGGAAGCCAAGTATGATCCTCTCAACGAGCTGACGTCGTTCGAGCGACACTGTCTCGGTTGCCCCTTCACGAAACTCTTCAAAGACTGCGATGACTTCGCGTACATGACGTTCATGGGCAAGCGCTGCACGACCGTCGAGGCCTTGCTGCTCACGGGCTACCTCTTCTACGGCCAGAACATCTACCAGGCCGGGTCCGTAGTGCTGCTGCTCATGGCGCGGCTGATCCCTCCCAAGTTCCTGCGGACTTTCAACGTAATCCTCATCCGCTGGCACATGGACTCGGAGGACGGCTCGCTCACCCACGCGCTGTCCTGCACGTGGTTCCACGCTAGCAACGAGAACTACAAATTGTCGGAAGCCACACCTGTGTCGTGAGCTGCAAGAAATTCCCAAGCAATAAAACAATCGTAAAGCCCTTTTCTGATTCTATAAGCTATGGTTACGGCTCGTGTTGGACAAGATAGGTTTCAAAAAAGAGCATTTTCGACTACAGTTAAGATAGTATGATCTGTCGCTTAGGCAACTGGTGTAGCTTCTGAGATCTTGTAGTTCTCCTCACTCGCTTTGAACCACGTGCAGGACAGCGCGTGCGTGAGTGTGCCTTGGTCCGGGTCCATGTACCAGCGGATGAGCAGCACGTTGAAAGTCCGCAACAGTTTTCTCGGTATAAGTCGCGCCAGCAGTAGCAGCACCACCGATCCAGCCTGGTACACGTGCTGGCCGTAGAAGAGGTAGCCCGTGAGCAGCAGCGCCTCCACACTCGTGCAGCGCTTGCCCATGTACTGCACGCAGGCGAAGTCGTCGCAGTCTTTGAACAATCTGGTGAATGGCGAGCCGAGACAGTGCTCTTCGAACGTCGTGAGAGGCGGCGGCGGGAGTTCATCCACCACCTCCACCTTCTCCTTCTTGACGATCTTGGTCAGGCTGCTGGACTTGCTGTTGTGGATGATATACCTGTTGGCCCCCTTGGCCAGGATGGCCACCTTCTTGGACGGATTGGAGGACGACTGGCCCGTCACAGCAAGCTTCTTGCCGTAGCGCTTTTGCGCGAAGGAGGAGGCCGACAGTGCCACCAGGCCCAAGGCCGTGGAGATGACTGCGACTATAACCGCCAGGTTGACGTGCATGAGGAAGCACGAGTCGTGCAGGCCGCAGTATTTCTTGCCGAGCGTCGTCGTCTTGCGTAGCAGCTGGCCGTTGTAGTCGACGATCCAGCTCAGCGACGTCGATCGGATCGAGTACAGCAACGTGGCCACACACGGCGTGATAATGATCTGCATGGTCTCCCAGGTCAGGCGGAAGTGGCGATCGAGCTGCTGCTCCCCGGAGCGAGCCTTGAGCAGGTTGATGTACGTGTACGAGAAGACGAAGAAGCTGAAGGTGAGGTTGGCCACCGACTCTACCGTCAACGTGCCCGTGACGAGCCCCACGTAGTACAAGTCCGAGTTGTAGATCAAGTGGTAGGTGATCTGGGCCAGATAGAGCACCTGCATGCGGCCGTTCTGGCAGCGGTATGCCCAGATCTGCGTCAGCAGCACCGACCGCTTGTGCGACATAATTTGATACAGGCTGATGATCCCCATGAGTAGCATTTGAACCATGACCATCCCTGGTAGAACGCTCAACGCGACGGTGTCTGCATATCGGTTGCGAAACACGCTGATCTTCATGAGCGCGCGGCCAGGCGTGTCATCGGTGCCGGTGACCCACTCCCAGAGCGAGTTGTAGTAGTTGTGGATGCAGATACTGTCGCTACCGGTCGTACACGCTGGAATATCGTCGGGCGCCTGCAGCATCAGGCCGTAGTTCTGCCAGTGCTTATTGACGGTGCACGTGTCCTCGATGTATACGCCCGTTGTGTTGACTGTACGCACTCGGCAACCTCCGTAGTAACCTCGGAACAGCGACTGGTTCACGGCCGCGACGTGGTAAACGGTCGGGCTGGTAGTGGCCAGCGTCCTAGCGATCACAGGCAGGCTGCTGTCGAAGCTGTAGGGGAAAAGCTTGAGAATATCGGGCACGACAGCCACAAGGTCTTCTCCAGCGGTGGAGAGCGCGAGTTTCTCTCCGATAATCCCTGCATTATTCACCGGAGGGCGGCAGTCGGCGTATTCAGGGTAGACATTGAAGTCTGCGGCGGGGATGGACGAGTAGTCGATGCTGTTCTTCACGGCCTGGAACATGAAGAGCCTCAAGTGGCCCTCGACGGCCCATTTCGTGATGCATTCGTCCTTGGTCTCGATCCCTTTCTTGGCCTCTGCGAGCTCCAAGGGGGTCACCGAGAGGTTCAGCGTCTCAATGATCTCGACCACTTCCGCCGCCGTGCCGGTGATGATCGAGAGAGGGGACCCCCATTCGTCCACGCCGCCCGAACAAATAGCCCCGCTTGCTTCGAGTCGGTCGGCTAGTGACAACGCCTCGTTGCTTAGTAGACTGTAGTCCCAGGACGTGGCCGTGTACAGGTCCTCGAACGTCGGCTTGCTCATCAGCGCCTCGTGGTTGAACGTGTTCAGCTGCAACAAAACCCTCTTGCAGTACGTGTGGCACGGCGTGCAACCGCCCGACATGACCAGGTCCATCTGGCTGTAGGCGAAGTAGCTGTCCTTGTACTCGATGAGGAACGTGCCGTCCGAGAGGTAGCCCGTGAGTCCAAACACCGACATGAGCATCACCGGCATGAGCACGATGCGGCCGAACACGGCGACGCCGGCGCCGATGGCCGCCGGTCGCAATTTGCTCATGAGTTTCTGCTGGCCCTTGAGCTGCTTCTGCTGCTCGAAGTAGTGCGTCGACCACGTCGACATGGAGCGTTCGGGCGTCGGTTTAGACTGGGCATTAGTGGCCCAGGGCATACTACTGAGCGAGGCCTGGATGCCCCGCATCAGCTCTGCAAACTTCGTAAAACAGGACTCGAAGTCAACCCGAAATCAAAATGAGCGCCGAGGGCATGGCCAGAGGCCAAGGCCCCACTATTTTCAGGCTGTTCTGCGCTGGTCGGTCCCTCAGGAGCATCGCATTATTCAAATCGGGAAGCACTTAGCTGCTTCTCAGCGATCAACTGAGCTGTCGTGAGTGTCTGAGCTTCACGCATAGTACTTGGTGTTTCCTTCTTGTTCTTGTACCAAACCTAAAAATGGCTCAAACACAAACACAATGTCGTTTGCCTTCGGCAAATATAGCGAGCTCTTGGACCTTGTTCCATCGATACGTCCAACCAACTTTGGCGATCGTCCAGGACAGCACAATCCCAAGTAACTAAAGGGGCAACTGACGAGGGCGAGGCAACCTGAATAAAGCAAACTCAAAAGGCAAAATGATCCAAGTCGAACAAGAATTGTTTGAAGAGATCGATCTGCTCCGACATACTGCACCACCACCACTCACGAACGTGGTGCGTGGTGTGTCACGCAGTGGGCTCACCTCGTAGTCCGTGTAGGGAGAGCGGCTAACGCTATCATGCTCGAGAAACCAAGTTGGCCGATTTCGGGCTCCCGGACATTGCAATGAGCAGCACCACGTCGATGCCCGCGTCCGAGCCTCGATGTCGTCGTACAAACACTGAGCCATTCCATCAGGAACGAGCTGCCGAATCATGTTGCATGCAACTTCACAACGAACCCATGGGCTTTCGACTCCATCAGGAGTATCCAATGCAGGTATCCATCGCACGTCCCATTGAGCAGAAATCCGAGAGCCTTTGTGAGCATACCGCTTCCAATCACACCAGACGACAGCACTTTTCCTACCAGGTCTCGGCGATGACACCACACCACTAGTTCTTCTTCTCGCAGTAGCTCGAAACTTCTTGGTTGGACTCGCCCAACAAAAATCGCCGCAAGCCGTAGTGACGGCTACCTACATTGTATGTAAGGAAAAAACTTTTCGGCATGGAGAGAATCAATTATCCACCAGACGAGCGTGGCGGGAAAATATCCACGACAGAGCCAATGTGTCGATAAACGAGTCCAGTTCCTCGATCCTGGATGAAGTCGTTGGCGTAGCGGCCTTTTGAGCCAGCCCACCATCGTTTGTCCATTGATCGAACTCCATTCATCTGCTGAATGCAGCGACAACTCGCTGGCCTTTGCGTTTGCAGCGCACGTTATCCCGGCCGGATTCGTTCTTCATGTCGACGACGCATGTACGTGGCACAGCTTGTGCGTCGGTCATTGCTGCTGTGACTGCTGCTGTCGCTACTCGAGCACCTTCCGATTCGCACTTTTGGGCCTTGCGATCTGCGATAAACAGCTTTGAAGCCGCGCCTTGACTGCTGAAGTTCCTGTTCCGTCGCGGCTGGTGCTTTTGCTCATGGAAAGCACTCCTCCTGCTCCTGGCCGGCGCTCGGTCCAGCGATAATTGGGCGTCGTGTCCATCCCTCGGGCCTTCCACCGTCGCTTAGCAGCTTGCACCTCAGCAACACGCCGTTGCTGCTCACGCATTTGGAAGTCCGGCTCCGTGGGAGGCGGTCGTGGATACGCCACCAGCGGCGGACTGGAGCGTCGAGCCTGCTTGGTGTCCTGCCGCGTCCCACCTAAGTCACCGCTCGCAGGCGCCTCCACTGCTTCATCTCGCGGCTTCCTGCACTCGCAAGGCTGGAAGCGACAGCAAACTCCGATACGAAGTCCAAGAGCTCCTCCTCCTCCTCCAGCGTTCGGCTTAACGAGACTATCAGCTCTCGATACTACGTACGCGCCCGGGCCAGGACCTGAACAAGACTTGGCCAGCCAGTAGCGTGGATTCTTCGTCGGATGGCGGCCCGAGCCAAAGCTGCGGCCTCTTGTCGCTTTAGACGGCGCTGACGCTGGCACAAACTCGTCCGGTTCATCACGAAGCAGCTCGTCGATCTGCAGGAGATTCCTGGCCGTCTCGCGCCGCTGCTGCAGACCTTCAAGCGCTGTCGGTAGCACGCCGTCCAGACGCCGGCCGACTCGCTCCCGCCGTCGCATTTGCACCAGGCAGCACCTTGGAAACTGCGAAACGGACGCCAAGAAGTTCATATATTGAACCACGTACGGCTTAGCGGGGACTGTGAGGCCCATGGCCAGCCTTTGCTTACACTACGTAGGCCGGCAGCGTGCTGCCCGGGCCGCAGCTCTTGGCTCGGTCGATCTTGAGGTGTCGGCGCATCTGCCGGATGGCGCGTGACGTCTCCTGCCAGGCCGCCGTGCGGTCCTCACGAAGCGAGCCTGGTATGTCGAAGCGCTCACGCACGGCCGCACGCAGGTTCGAGATGCGCTGCACCAGCAACAGCGACGGCAGCGCGGCCAACGCTACGGCCGCCAAGATGAGCACAAGGCGCAGCCAAACGCTCGTGCTGTCACGGTACGCCTGCGAGTTGATCCACAGGGCCACGAAGACCCACATGGCCGCGATGGCCAGGGCCTGCAGGCCGTAGGCGACCGAGTACCAGGTCAGGGCCGAGCCGTAGGACGTCAGTCCGAGCCGCACTTCGATTTGGGCCAAAGGCAAACACGGGCAGCAGATCTCCACGTTAAAGTTGGAGGCCATGCAGCTCTCGGGCTCGTCGGGGATGACTGGGCTAGACCACCCGCCGACGGTGATGCCGTTGGCGTCCTGGCCGGCTGGGGCCTGTAGCTCGCCGTGCACAGTCTTCTCGACCTTGGGCTCCATGGGGGCAGCGGGCCAAAGTGATTTGACACATGGGCAAAGAGGTTAAATACTGGCTTTGTGTGATTTTCATCCGAATTTCATGGGGCTATCACAATTAATGCACAAGAAATCACCAAAGTACTGTAGTATGAAGTAGTCTACGATGTGTATTGGTCAAGTGACTTAGCTGTATTCGCTAGTGAGTTACTACACGCGAGTCCGCAGCTAAGAGGCAGCTACTTGGCCGGACATGAACAAAGATACAACAAGGTGTTCCAGGTTGGTCAAAACTTCGCCGGACGCTCCCGTTGACGTCGAATGTCTGCTTAGGCCCGCAGGAAGCGCGACTGCTGCTGCTGGGTCTGGAGGTACGAGTCGTCCGGGCTCTCCGTCGACGGCGTGGTCGGCTTGCCAGCGCCAATCTTGCCCGTCTTGCCGGACTTGGGCGTCGGGGCAGGCGTCGTCGTGGCAGGAGCCGTGGTGGCCAGGGCCGTCGTGGAAGGAGCCTCCGTCACCGGGGTCTCCGTAGCAGGGACCGAGCCAGAGCCGGACTTGTTCGAGCCCGAGCCG
>JAIKVE010000933.1:0-14897 GCA_024679115.1 Phytophthora pistaciae
ACTCGCATATTCTCGGTGAGGTGGACTTGTTCGAAGTGCTGCCACAGGCTGGACGACTTCAGACATGCATCGATCGTTTCCGCAGGCGTGCCTCTCACTACCACGGGGAGAATCTGCCGAAAATCACCCGACAGTACGAAGGTTTTCCCACCGAACGGCTCTTGATCGTTGTCCATGATATCCCTTAGACTACGGTCGACAGATTCGAAGGCATGGCGGTGGGTCATTGGAGCTTCATCCCAGATGATCAGACTGGCCTCTTGAATTAACGTCCGGAGTTTGGACTGCTTGTAAATCGAGCAAGTCGAGTATTCATTCAACTTGAGAGGAATCTTGAACGTAGAGTGTGCGGTGCGCCCACCCATCACAGCACTAAAGCCGCAATCCCGCTAGACGCCACCGCAAGTGCGATCTTCCCCGAAAGGCGGACACTCGCGAGGATATGCTTCAGCAGCGTAGATTTTCCAGTACCACCTGGCCCGTCGATGAAGAATAGCTTCTTTCCAGCTTGGGGACATTCCACTGCGTCCAGAACCATGTCGTAGATCGCACGTTGGCCTTCGTTTAGTTTGTTGGTACGGTCGTGAATTCTTTGCAAGATGTCGTGGTCGTAACCCGTCCGTTCCCGGCGGATAAGGTTGTTTTCCATCAGAGATTCCAGAACCAAAATCCGGTGCTCGCTTAACTGCGGGAGGTCGAAGTCATGCACGGCATATCCGCTTACTTGCAAGTGGTCGTTAAGACTCTTGAGCGTGTGAAACTGGACGGTATCCGCCTTGACCTGACCTTCAAGATCTTTGTACTTCTTGTCGATATCACTGGAAAGTTCTTCATAGAACTGATCCCACAACGCCCGGACGTCGGTAACATGGGAATACACCAGCAACGTTGCGAACAGCTGGCGCAGTTGCTTCGGCATTGGAAACGTCGCGGCCTCCGACATGCAAGCGACCCACTCTTCATCGCCCTCCAGAAAGCCGTCATGTTTTGCCGCCAACTCGTACTTGTCGTATATGGTACCATTCACAGTACGTACGTCAGCGAAGGAAGTCGGACCCCTGCGGTGGCAAAGTAACACGCGCAGGTAGAAGCGCTCTCTATCCTTGGGTGATACGTGAATCAAACGCCCAATCGCCGCCTGGTAATTAGTTCTGCGAACCCACTTTTTGGCCTTGTCATCCCAGGAAAACTTTTTCGGGATATCTTGGTACAACATGGTCTTGGCGATCCGGTTGCTTGGGTCTTCGCTTGCGCACAGCTCGAAAAAACTCGTCAACATGGTACGGGACCCTCGAGCTGCAACTGTTGCTGGATCCTCGGTGGGTTGGAATACCACTGTCTGACCATCTTCCAAGTGAACGGTGAGCTTCGTAACGGAGTGCGTCTTGCCTTGGATCTCGTACGCCAGAAGTCGCATGCATGCCTCTACTGGGGATATGTATCTGGCGTTCAGAAACCGTAGGATCTCGTTCGGCTCCACACGGGGGTTGTTGGGATCTACCACGTCTTTAATAGTAATCACAGCTCTGTCGGACCCTTTATAGACGTACTTGTACAGATACTTGACCGCCGTAATTGCTGTGCACACCTCCACGTCGATATGGCAATTGTACTTTTGGGAAAGGTACGGGTTGTACGGAACCACCCACTGGTTCACTGTCTCATTGTCGTAGGTCTTGCCTTTTACGTTAGTACCCCCGGTTCACGCCGGCGCCGCCTGTAGACAGGGTATCCATCTTGGTTCGCTCGAGTCACTTCTACCAACGGCGTCGGATATCCCTTCGTGCACTTCCCGTCCTTCATGCATGGACTCGAAGGATTCGCAGCCCCACACGGTCCATGCATCATGCAACTCATGATCGTTTCGAACAGGTCCGGATTGATGTCCTTGTCAGGCACTTCAGCAGACACCAATTTGTCGATTATCTCGCGGGTTCGAGGCTTGTCTTCATCCTCCAAAATCGTGAGAATATGAGCGTGTGGGAGGCCACGCTTCTGGAACTCCACTACGTAGATGCGGGCCTGTAGGCGCCCGATAATACCTTCATCCAAATCCGCCAAGATGGACTTAAGCTTCTGTTGCCAGACCCGAGCAACAATATCCGGGCGGTCTTGAGCGGTTCGGCCCTCGGGGAGCTTCTCTACGATCTCGTCCCACTTGGCACGTCTTGGTAAGGAACACGTCAGGCTTCCCGTACTCACGAACAATAGCCATCGAGTCTTGGTATGCCTTGTACATGTAGCGCGGGCCACCGACATGCGAGTCTGGAAGGATAACACGTTTACCGATTTGCCCTAGGAAGTGTTCATCTTGGTCGCTGCGTCTCCGGTCTGGGTGTACCAACTTTCCCGTGTCCCGATCGAATTCAGACACAATAGCTTCCCCTTCACCCAGCGTGAAAGTCGACTCATTGAGCAGGGCGTCTTGAACACCGTGGTACTGGTCCGCACGGATCTCCTTCTGATGCGTAGCCATCCATCGCAGCTGCTCTTGTTCGCACTTAGCTCGCTGGTCGAAAACCCATTGCTGGAATAACCGACCACCTTGGAAAAGAGCCGATTGATCGCAATCCTTCTGGAACAGCCGATAAGCGGTGTGTTCGCGCAAAGCCATTTTCCGTTTCTTCCTGTACTGGGCTCCGTCCGCGTACAGGTTTGAATACGTCCATCCGAGGTCGCCGTAGGGAAATAGTAGAGGGTACTGAAGTGGGTCGTACTTCTCATCAGTCTCGAATAGACGCAACAGTTGCTGATCCTTAGCGTAGAAAAGCAAGTCGCGTGGCTTGGGAATGTTACCATCCGCGACAACGACAGCACCGACTTCAGAAACAGTAGGTAAGTTATGCGTTCCCGGTTGCGATGGCTTGGCGTGCAGCTTGTACTTGATGTCCATGATAGGGATACCTTTGGCCAAATCCTCCCGCAGCTTCTCTCCAAAGTTTAGGAATTGCTGCGCAAACGGATTACACCGCTCCATCATATCCTCGATATCCTTCAAGGTGACGTTGTCCAGATCAGCAGAAATGCTTTTGCGTCGCTTGGCACGCTCTTGCATAACGGGATCCACGATGTAGATCTGAGCAAGCTTGGGTTCCGTCCTCTCGCCCGTTGCGCGGTCCTCATAAGGCAGCATAGATCCCAAGTAATGCCCCATCGCGCCTTGGATACGGTACGTGTACACGCCGTTTTGTCCCGCAACCTCTTCGTCTTGAGCTACCCCACGAAATCGTCTGTCACTGGAGGAAGCACCGATGGACGTCAAGGCAAACGCCCGGTTGTACGCCTGGATATTGCGGTGGAACTTGTCGTCTCGATACCACTCCAAGAGGCGCGGGGGCGCTGCACGAAGCGGAGGTAATCTCACCTTGCCCCGCATGCAGCAGATGAATTCGGACTCGCCAGGCCATTTCCAAGCGTGGCACAGCCGGCACATCGTCGTGGGAGGTAATTTGTGGCGCCCGTTGACGATGTGTTGTCCGCTAACGTTGGAGACCCGGAAGGCTTCATGGTTGGCGTGTGCTCGGCGATGCTCAACTGCTCTGCGTCGAGTGCGGTTCAGTTCGCGCTGGGCTTCGAGTTCTGGTTCCGATAGAGCAGCGCGTCTGGTAGCGTATTGCTCCCGTTCAACTGCTTGTGACGCTGCTCGTTCTTCGACAGTCTGGAATGCGCGTAGTGATGCCACACGTTCACGGGTCCGCTCCCTCTCCGCGCTACGTTCTTCCTCGGTTTGACCTGCACGCCTGCAGGATTCCCGATCGCGGTTAAGCTCTCGTGTAACGTCACGGTCGGCTTCCGATTGCGCAGCGCGATGTTCCTGCACTGAAGATCGATTGCGGTAGCGTACTTGATCCCGGTCCGCAGGGTTTTGACGTGCACGGCTTGCCTGCTTACGTATACGGTCAGCCTCCCTCGCTGCAGCTCGCTGAGAATCCGTCCTATTTGCCCTTGAAACTCGCGCACGTTCTCGGTTTTTAGCCTTCGTATGCTCCTTTTGCGATGATGTCATGTTTGCCCTGCGAATTCTTTGACGCTCAGCCTTTCTGGCTCATTCGGCTGCCGCCCTATCGGCCGAGGAGGGAATCAAAGCTTGTTGTCTCGCCGCCTCAGCCTCTGTATCCGCAATGCGAAGGCCTTCTGCATACGCCGCCGCAAAGCGACGCTGGTGCTCCAGTGGGTCATCCTCCTCCGTCTTGCCTTCCTGCTCCACTGTAGGCAGTTCAACAGCCATTGGGACTGGATTCACAGGCTCGGGAGCACCGCTGCTATCTCCTGTAATGCTGAGAGCTGCTAACTCCTTCTCCAATCCGCGCTTCACCCGGGACTTCCGTTGCTTACGCTTTCTCCGTACATCCGGGTCTTCTGCTTCATCCGGTGTCTTGTTCACATTCGCGTTATCCTCCAGGGCTGCTTCGATTTCAGCACGCGTGCGCTGGCGTTTGGGGCGGCGGGCCATAGCCTACTCGCTGCGAACACGAAACAGAGTAACGTGACGCGTTAGACATTAAGTCGAAGTACACCGCCTATAGCAGTAGTCTTCCATGCAGCTTGGTTGGGTTGGACATCTGCGTACTGCCCGGGGGGTGCGGCTCCCATCGAAGTTTACTATCTCATGGAACGAAGTAACCGACACGAACCACCGAAGTGAATTCGCTCGCAAACGTGCAGTTCCTTTTGCGCATTCATGGGAATGGCTTGGTCGCGTGGGCCAAAGGGCCCATTACGGCCAGCTCAACCGGTTCGCGTTCGGGTTTGTTGTCAATAGACCGGTGCCAATATAAATTACCAAAATGTGTCAGATTTTGATAATCTACGTTATGCTACTCTCCAGAGTGGGCGGTGGGTTTAAATACTCTGTAAAGGTCCAAAATGTGTCTGACTATAAATAGTCCTACCCAAATCAGACCAATTTTTTTAAAAACCCGTAAGCACGGCTTCTGCCTAGCGAGGCAGCCCCCGCTAGGATTATACTTCCCCCTAAGCAGCCCCAGGAACCTCGGAGTATCTGTGCGAGGTGGTGGTGGTGGCTTGTGTGGCTAACTAACATGCATACACGCAGCGTACCTCGTCGGCGTCGTGGGATGCGCGCGTTCCAAATTCAAACTGGGGGCAAAATTGCATTCAGCCTTTAATGTGGTCCACATTAATAATTCTATAAAAATAAAGAACAATGAATTATTTAAAAATTGTTTTATTGCACCTTTTTACTCTTCTGGCGATGCTTCTTCTTACGACGCCTGCGCGGGTCGCCAAGGACTGCTGGAGGGTCCAGTTGGGGCGCTGGACTCATTGTGATAGCCACCAGCGCCATACATTGCTCACGTGAGTCTGGCGCTGGCTCAGGCGCTGGGGCGGTTGCTGGGTGCCAGCGGGAGCGAGCTTGGGGGCCGTTGGCGCACGCAATGCACCGCTGCGAGCAAGCCCTGGCCGTAGGGTTAGCAAAGGCATCCCAGGCGAGCAGCGCCTTACAGCACGTGCACTTCCGAAGCGGCAGTTGCCGTGCACCGCGAGAGGCGGCGGTACCACCCGCGCCACGCATGTCGAGCAAGTAAAGGGCTCCATGGGAAATAATGTCAGTACACTCATACATAAAATAAAATATCAGCCAATCAGGGCCGCCTACGGCGTCCAAGGCTGTGTACGATTATGTGGACCACCTTATTATGTTGTCACGGGATTCACACGGAATTACACACGTATTGGACGGTCTCTCTAGTAGTTGTTGTAGATTTTTGTGCTGGTCTAAAATTGATTTGCTTCTCTCGTGGTGTGGAACGCACACGGCGCACTAATAGTAGTATTAGTCAATCGGTGATGCTGAATACCCCTACACAAAGCGTCCAGGCCACTAATAAAAGCGGGTACGCTGCCCCATAGTAAAGAATCCCCAGGTGCGGCTGTAATTATATATCTGGTGGTAGGGTCTCCACATATTTTTTTTTTGCTAACGCTCGAGCGTGTCAATTACTTGTTAGTGTGTTGAGCGAATTCGTAGAGTTAGACTTGTATTTAATCGTTCACAGTAAAGATCTTTCCATCTGATCTTGAGGTTGATTTTTTTTAAACATTTATAGTTAACCTCTTTTTTTAGTAGGGAGAACTTGACGCTAATATCTCTATCGATGCGAATTGCCTGCTAGTCTGTAGAGGACGGCCCTCGCCTATTCGTAAAGATAGATTTGTTTTTTAGTTCGTTCATAGGGATGCTCTTTTCTACTTGCCTGAAATTACGTGGGGGCATGTTCTCCCTCTCTACATCAACAAAGACCTACTGCATACTTGGAAACTGTGGCGACGTCGTTGAGCGTATGTGCGATGTGCCACTCAAACCACTGTTAGCGACGAACATTATTTACAGAGACTTGATATACAGGACGAATCGCCAATACATTTATGGATTAAAGTGTGAGGTGTTAGTAGTTGTTGGCATCGGCAACTGTGCTAGAGTCTTGCGGCATCCTAACCTCCCAGTATCCTGAGATCAGTTGTGGTCATGATCCTTCATCTCGATTCTATGGCAGCGTAGTAGCTAAGCTGGTCTGTGTGCACTAACAACATTGCAGTTTAACTATAACCAGCTCTACGACACGTTTGTAGGCATATTGTAGTCTCCATGGATACTATTTGTTGCTCATACTATGGCTACGCTCAATGTACATGACGCACGTTATAACACTTTGTGCATACTGTTTTGGCTTACTGCAGTGTGTAAGAACGAGGGTCATTTTTATCGTGACAGTATGAACTATGTCCTTCTTTAGTTCATACACTCACGATAAAAATGACCATCGTTCTTACATCTTCAACAGTGTACGTCGTAGTCGAGCGATAGAGTGGCACATGATATACTGTACGTTGTATTATTCATCAGGTTGTCTGGATTATGCGTCTTCATCGTCCTTCTGATTTGAGTGAGCACATCTTAAGGATGTGCTCACATCTCCGTAAATCTTCCAAGCGACAAGTTTGGATGAATGCAGCAATTTCTAATGCTGCCGTAGGAACGTGCGGAGCTTCAGAAAAGGGGGCAGGGGCTTTAGCAAATTCAGCAACTTAAGTTTCATCCGGTACGTGGGAGAGGAGTTTCGACTCTTGGTGTTGCTTCATTTAGATATTTGCTCCGTTCCTAGAAGGTAGATAGAAGGCTGTGTGCTATAATGTGGCGATGAGGCTAACGTACTGCTTTGTACTCTTCGCTCTATCTGCTTCAGTCAACAGTCTTCAGTTCCCTGTCACCCACTTCATCCCCCACATCTCAACTCCCGTCCCCGTTCCACCCCCTTCCTCTGGCTTACAGATTCTGTAACGGAGCGACGTTCGCGCTCCAGAATGAGCACTCCCGGTACGTTGAAGCGTTATGCTCCATTTGGTCCGTATTCAATTCTCTTATTGATATGTACCTCTAACTGTTAGGCTTCCGCCGGGGAGAGAAGCGGCGTAAGTGCAAATGTTCATGTATATGGGTTATTTACAATGTATAACTGAACATTAGAGCGCCTCGAAGATGACAATGCAAATGATGAAGAGATGAAGGATCCAGGCCTGGTTTTGCTGGCGGCGTGGATATGCCTAACCGTCAAGCAGCAGGTAGGCAGTTAGATTTGTTTTAGTATGCAGAACTCTCGCAACTAAATGTATGCTGATGCTCGTATTATCTCCCTACAGTAATTTCCAGAGAGGTTCCTTCCGTGTTGGGAAAGGAATTTGTATCTTGGGAAAAACTAGAAGCATTTTGGAGCGAGTACGAAAAGCTGAATTTGGTGTGCTATCGAGTTCGTGACTCCAACTCGTGCGACAAATGGAACGCCAAGTTCAAGACCAGGACAGTGCCACCGCAATTCAAACTCGCGTTTCGGAAATACATGTGCACTCTGGGATGTAAGCAGGCCTAGCGTGGAACAGGAAAGCGAACAACACGTACGCCGATATATCATGAGTGCAAAGGTTTTTTAGGGCAGAGGTATGTCGTTCCACCCTTCGTGAAGACCCAAACTCTACCGCTGAGCCTCCATGGGTTGTGAAAATCACAGCTGAGGTATGTGTCTTACTTAGCATCAATGCGTCTAATATCACACTATCTCCAACTCACGTTTCGTCATGCTTTATTTACAGTTCTCCTGTCATAATCACAACCGCACCGAAGCGTTGTTCGTAGCTCTTAAAAAGACTCTCTCAGATGAAATGCTGGAACAGCTCGACGCGTTTGTCGAAACCAACACCGACACGAAGCAGATCACAGATTTTATCGCGAGAAAAACAGGTATGCTTGAAGTTTTGGAAAAAATATTTGAATTATGGGACTCATCAATTCGTATATTGCCAGGGTTATAATTCACGCCGCAACAGATTCGGAACCTAATTAACAGAAGACTGGGGCCCGCCACCACAGAGGATCGCGTTAAAACTATGATTGCAGAATTTGTGCAACACGAAGGCAACGACTGTCTTCTCATACAAGATGACTGGGATCTCACGGTAGGTATTGTCGTTCAGAGTGCCGCTCAGAGAGAGACATTGGCTCGATGGGGAGACACACTCGTTCTCGACTGGACCCACAACACTAACAACGTAGGCTTTAATCTAGGTACGTATCATCAAATTATACTACTGATGTGTTGAGACTCATCTGTTGTTTCTAACTTTGAAACAGGAAGTCTCATAGTGACCGCTCCAAGTGGCCGGGGGATATCTGTGCTGGACTTCCTGTGCGTCAATCCGCAGAAAGAAACTTTGCAGGAAGTATTCAAGTACTTCAAGAAGACAAACGATTACTGGGTGTCAATAGAGTCACTTGTGATCGATAAAGACTTCACCGAGATGGCCGCATTGCACAGCGGCTTCGGTATTTTTATGCCAATTTCACGCTTTGCGCTACATTCGTCGATACTTGGTAGTCGGGGGTACTTCATGCCCTTAAAACTACGTGACGAAGTCGAAGAGCTATCCTGCTCACTGATGTATGCCTCCTCACTCGAACGGTACAAAGCTGGCTTGGCAGGTTTTGAAAAGCGTATCTCGGAAATAAGTCCCTCTTTCCTGGCGTATTTTCGCCGGTGCTGGGATAAGTGCAGCGAGCGGTGGAGTAACTATGGTCGTAGCAAACGATTACTGCTGGCAACACCACGACCAATCGAATTGAGTCTAGTTGGGGGCAGAGCAAACAGCTTCTCCGAAAACAATGCAGCATGGACAAGTGTTTGAATGTTATTTGTCAGCATCAGGCATTGGTCTTCGCGAAGTTTTGAACTCAGTTGGAGGCTACGACTTGAGAAACCCTGGAGTGACTAACTCAATTGGGCATCTGACGCAACTCAGCCAAGTCCTCAGCCCGTATTGTTTCCAGCGTGTGAAACTCCAATGGGATTACAGTGTGGTCTACGGTGACACGTGGGAATGAACTCACTCATCGCACGGAGACGGATATATATATTTAAACTGGTAACAGAGAGTGGCCGAGGAATCGAAGTTGTTTAGAAAACTGGGTCTGAGCCACGTTGTGATTGTCTGTTCAATGTGCCGACAAAGCTACTCTGTCAGCATATTTTTGGTATCACTAGTGTGGCGAAGAACCTTCATCCATTCGAGAAAACGCTGCTTCCAAAACGTTGGTCGATGCCGGATGCGTAATCTCGGATGGCATCGCTGCAGGTGGCCCTCAAGCGTTTGACTCTAGTTCGTGACATTCGCGGTTGCGCAGCTAAAGATCCAGAAATGAGTCTTAATGTTGGTGTGGTACCACGGGGTATTGGATATGAGAAGCTGGAGTGGGGGAAACGTGTGAACAAGCCGTTCTCTCTGACTGCGAAAAATACAATACCGTTCAATCATAGTTATTCCCACTGCTTGGCCGCCATGCAGCATTTCCCCTCCCATCGTTTTTACGAGCGCTTCGCGGATCTAAGATCAACTCTCAGTGATTTTACGAAGAAATGGGAAATGAATCTTAACGAGCCTATACATGATGATGATACCGATTTTGAATTAGATACCACCGATATTGCAAGCCCGGATCGTGAAATTTTCAGTTGTGACGATAATGACCTACCACCTGTGCGTTCCGAATGGGATTTAATCCCGTTTGAAGTTGAGCTTCGGGGCAACGACTCGCCTCTACCTGGGAATTGCCCTGAAAGTAGCCCCAACGTCGATTCTATCGAAGCTGACATGATAGAGCCAACCCAAGTCGAGTCTGAGCTAACAAACCGTTCCGATAGAGGAGATCCCCCGCAGTTCAGTGCTGCAGAACCTGCGGCGGCGAAGAGATACAACCTATCCAAGAAGAGGATTCGCGGTAGTAGCGAACAAGCGTGCGGTGTCGACACTCTTGCTTTACTCAAGCAAGTTGAGCATTCTGCGAAGTCGCTGTCACGCTGCGTATGAGAAAACAGTGTCAGACACGGGATTCTCGACGTTTCCTGCGATTGCCCAATCAGCCTTGAAGATGTTTTGCTCTGGGCGTAGACGTATCCTGACATGACCCGAGTTCATGAGATTATTAATCGGCTTCCTGTGCGTCTCAATGAAAAAGATATTGAGAAGCGAGTCTCCCAGGTGCATGACACGAGGCTAAACGGGATTTTTCCCAGTAGCTGCGTGAGTCGCATGAGTGGCAGATTACTGCGCGCTGATGGTCTGGTTGATGGATTCAGACCCGGCTGTACTTGCGTGGCAACGTGTTTGCCGGGCTTTGACGGTGTTCCGCGGAACGAGTGTGGTGAGATCGAAGATGGGCCCTTCAGACTTGGAAGCTCGCGTTTCAGGACGAGAATCCCTGGAATCGAGTGTTACGTCCGAGTCGCCCCCGTCCTCAAGCGGGTTGACCCTCGGGATGTCGAAAACGCCTCTGCGAACGTATTGCAGTTGGTGTCCCGCCTCGCTTCGATAAAGATCCACAAACTACCTCGCGCACCCGGAACAAGCTCAAGCCTCGAAACACATATCGCGCTACGTGCAAGCCGCTGGCCCCCTGGAACCGGATGCCTGAACCCAAGCGCTGCAGAGTCAAGGATCCCTGAAACGCATCCTCGGATCCAAGCCTAAAACCAAGCGACGCCGCCTGACCTGATTTGTACCCAGCGAGACTGACTGAAGAGTTGGATGACGGGATGAAAAATCCAGTCGACTTCGAAGTGGGCGTAAACAGCGCCCCCAAGCATACTCAAGTCAAGATATTCACGAAGGTCGCACGCAAGGAACACAGAAGAACACAGAAGAACCCAGAAGAAGATAGCCTTTACATTGAGCTTAGCGATAGTCTAGCAGAAAACAATCAGAGAGTTCGTTTTATCCCCTACTGCGCAAGTCGAGAGTCACTGCCAGCCAGGAATCGGGTCCGTCGGTCGCCAAGGACACGGTCGTCGCGGAGCTCCCCACCATCATCAAGTCCATCTGCGTGGGGATCATTCGCTCGAGCGTCTGAAGTGATCCACGCATTCCATATCCTAGTTGGCCCATTGCGTGTAGGTAAGGGTGGTGTCCCATTTCATGTTACTGATTGAGCTTGGGGAGATTTATTAGCAGTTGTCCCCTGAGTGTTTGAACTGAGACTGCATTTGTGAGAGAGGATTGTATTGGATTGTGTATATTTTCCTCGCTAGAGGGTGGTGCGCGTTGCGAAAGGCCCCAGAGTTGACCAGTACTCTGGAACCGGCCTAGTCGACTGGCGTAAGACCCACCGCCCAAGGGTCGAAGAATAAGTGGCGGCTGTTTGTTGTGTATAACTCTGTATTGTATTGGTTATCGGAAGTTGGGTGTATTCTGGGATCTCCTCGTGGACCTACCAGTGTAATTATCTCTAAACCACTTCCATCCCCCCGTCACTGAGTAGTGTGTTCAAGTGGACGTCACGCTCAACTGGTTAACTATTTGTATTGAACAACTCACTTGGTGATCGATCCAGGCTCCCCAAAGGCAAATGACGCCGATAGGGATTCACAAGGTGACACGCCACCCTGGAACTTGGTTTCAAGGAACTCCGGTACCCCGCTAGAGGCTTTGCACTTGCAACGTCAAAGCCCGGGCTACCGCTATACAAAAACCTCCTGGACGGTTCAGGATTTCACGGAGCCTCGTCACAGCTGGTGCGCGTGCCCGGATTTGGGGTCCTCGGATTTCACCGAGTTGTTTATATTTGTAGCAATTGATTAGTTGGGCTTCGTTAACTTCTAACCAGTGTTTATGGCGGGAGGACGAGGCAAACGAGATGGAGGGCGCGGTGACGGAGGTCGTGGTGAGGCGACGCGTCAATCGCGCCGAGCGCAAGGACTGCCTGCGGAAGAGCACAATAACCTGGATGTCATCAAGAAGGAATCTCGTGCGCGGAAGAAGGCAGAACGGGACGCCAAAGCGGCTGCAGAGCAAAAGCAGAAGGCCACCGAGAATGCTGCTCAAGACGACCAAGTGTCGACGGAGGCGGCAGAATCGGCCCCAAGTTCAAGCTCCAAGCCTGGAGGTGTCGAAGAAGAGCAGGCTCAGAACCCTGAGTCTGCACTGGCGTCTGAGGGAGGCGCCAATGTGGGTGAGCCCCCGGCAGCGGATCGAGTTTCGGACTCTCCGCCGCCGGATCAAGATGTGGAAGTGATCGACGTCGACGACGTGCCAGTCAAGGTCAAGGTCGAGGTGATCGAGATCGAAGACTCGGAAGCCGAAGCGGAGTCAGCTCTTGAGGGTGCGGACGCGTCCTCGCGCCCTCGCGCCCGCCGCAGAGTTCGTCAAATCCGGCCCCGTCATCGTCTCAGGGTCAAGCCTCTGGAACGGATGTGTTGCCGCGAGGCGATGCTTCGAACCAGGCTCCAGCACCTGAAGGCCTGAACGCGGCATAGCGTTCAAGCCCAAGTCCTGGTGCGAAGGAGGCCCAGCTTGATGGAACGGCGGCGAAGAACTTCGTGGCTCGACAAGTGTATCGCTGGGAGCAGATGCGTTCTGGACGCGTCGTTCCACCCTCGGTTGAGTACGCTTGGCCGACCCCGCGTCCAGACTTCACAGTCTGGCAAGAGGAGACGATGGCGACGTCAGATTACTTGCGGAATCGAATGACTCTGGATGATCGGGATGCGGCTTGGGTTGCCGAGCTGCGTCCTGAACGCAGAGTTCTCGGGATCGCTCAAGATCTGACGGCACTCGCTATCCCTCCGGCTATGATGACTTCGCGAGAATGCGCGGCTGTTCTGGAGACTCTCCTCTTTGAAGCGGGATTCGAGTTTGTGAATGCAGTTCCAGACTGGTTCATGACGCATGCGTCCAAAATCAACCCTGGATACGTGCGATAAGTGGTCGAAGAGATCCAGCAAGTGCTGACGATTGAGCTCATCGAGTGGAAGCAGCTCACTGCCGGGCGTTCCATACAAGGTGGTGCCAGCTGTGAAACCGGAGAGTGCGTTCAACAAGTCTTCGGACCAAGGTGCTCAGTCTCAAGGTGCAAAGGATGATCTATTGATGGAGGATTATGAAGTCGAGCTACTCGGGCGAGCCTTTGGCTCGCAATGTCGGATGGCTGGGATCATGGCTCTGCGCAGCCCGCGAGGGTCGCCGGAAAATGAACCTGAACCCAAGCGCCCTCAACGCCGACCTGCTCGTCCGCTCAGCATCTCAACTCCGTCGGATCACTCCCTGGTACCGTCGTCGAACGTGAGCCTGAACTCGGCAGCCCGTGCGACGAGCGTCCAAGACTCTGTCCCGGACCCGTCGTCCAGTGGCATCTCGGATTCAGTTCCAAGTATGATCGGTCCATCGGGAACCTCGGACAATTCGCCTTACACTACGTCGTTCGGAACGCAGTCGTCCAGGGAGAGCTCGTCGTCGTCGTCGCTGATGTCCCTGGGTCACGGAGCTGCGTCGCACATGCGTCTAAGTTCTGGACCGCTAGTCATGAGCGTCCAAGCTGGTGGAACCATGTCTGCGCTTCTCGATTCAGGGATGTTCGTGACTTGAACGGTGATTCCAGCACGAAGGACGCTCCCGGATCAAGAAGACGTTGACGTGGCCAAGATCGAGAGTGCTGAAGCGCCAAGTAGCCGGACCACATCCAAGCATCGGTCGTCGAGAGCGAGAAGTGTGAAGACGAAGAAGTCGGAGCCCTCACACAGTGAGTCGGGTTTGACGTCTGAAGGTCGTCACCTCTCGTCTGCGAGTTCGCGTCATGGCTGGTCGCAGAGGAGTCGTTCCACCAGGACAAGTCGTTCGATGCGCTCCGGATCAAGGTCTTCGTCCGCATCGTCGGGTGCAGCGCAAGTCGCCTTCAACCTCATGCGCCAGTTGCGGGAGCAACAGACTGCGTTCCAAACGCAGCTCAGCCAAGCGCAACTGAACATGCGTCTAGAGGTACAGCGCGAACTCCAAGGTGCCGGGAACGAGATCCACGCGCTGAAGCAGGAGATGATCCGAGTGAAGGCTGAGAAGTCTCAAGCGGAGATGGCGCTAGCGCAGGCTGAAGCAGCTCGTGCTGCCCTATGGCGTGCAGCGCGAGAGACTGCTGGAACGCCTGGCGACACGCCTCCGTAGGGTCTCGAGGCCGGAATCCGTGGTCGGCGGTGCTGGGATTCAGCAGAGGCCGCAGCTCGGGGGGCTGGGAGCGCATGGGAGCCATCTGCGCCGCAACCTGCTCGGACTGAGCTTCGTCCAAGGGGTTGGAGATGACGGGGCCCAGGGGCACGTCCTCACCACGAGGCGGCGAGTACCGTGACTCCGTGAGCGCGCGCAGCTCGTAGAGACCAGAGGAGCGTTCAGGGAACGGGTTGGAGTTCGCAGCAGTGGCCGCGGCTCCTCCCTCGACGGCGCGGCGCGCTCTGCAGGTAGACGGCTCGGAGAGCGCACAGGAGACGTGACCGCGGGGCGCTCTTGATCGCGACGGCTCGGAGAGCCAACTGGGGCCGGCGAGCCTTCTTCACGGTGTGTCGACGGCG
>JAIKVE010000934.1:2333-14897 GCA_024679115.1 Phytophthora pistaciae
TGCGCCCGCCCGGGCGCGCAATATAGCCATATTATGACTTCGTTTAGCGGAGTGTTACTAAGAACCAACGCCAGCACTGGTGACAACATCCATGCTGTCGACATTTAGTTTCCACACACTTAGTTTGAGTTTCGGGTTGTTACTGATCCGCACTCTATTTTATCGCACTCTATTTTTATAGAGCGCGCTATTTTACCGCACTCTAATCGCAGGGTACTCTATTAGCTAGGGGAACTCTATTCGATATTATACGTTAATACCGTAAGAGATGTGGGGCATGATGTAGGTAATGATACTGAGAGCAAAATAATTTGCTATGATAGTATTGAGCCCCATCTCACTAATGTTGACAAGCACACAAGCTCCATTCTATTCAAAGGAACGGCACTAGCAGGTCTGAAACCCGGGTCCGAAAGCTAATGCGATCATAAATATAAATGCGGCAAGAAAACGTGGACAGTAGGAGCTGGTGTCTTGGTTAGACTACTCCAGACGTACAGTACAAAATGGACTTTTCCCATAGTTAAGCACCCCAAAACATTCATATTCCGTGATTTATATTCCTTATGACGATTGAGGGTGAGGGGGAATAATTACTTGGCTTTGTATTGGACGGTCATTCAGAAATCATTGGAACCGCCTTTATATTCCTGATGAGCGGGTATTCCTCACCTAGGGATTACTAACGTACTCGCCCGAATATAAGCCCCCTCCCGAATAGAAGCCCGTACCGAGAAATACCGGTACTTAACGATTAGTTCATACAAACTCCAAGATTAGAGTTTTGGAACTGATACCATATCTGAGAATTTCGAGCTTCTAGCTTTGCACTGTAAAATAAAGTCCGGACTCTAATAGGGCGAGTACGTTACACCAAAATGTACCAAGGGGATCGTCTGTACAGGGTATAATACTTAGTAATAGAATATGCCGTAGCCATGTTGCGCTCCACGGCGGGCTGCTTGCTACATGTAATGTGGCGTGTACGTCGGCATTTTGGTGGTGGCGCTCTCTCTACCAATCTGCTTAACGGTACTGTAGCGTCCGCTGGGTGATTCGCCGTGCATCACGCATGCAGGCCAAAATCGCTCAGTGGAATGTTCTCCTTGACCATATTGCTGTATTTTATGCTTGGAAATGTATTGTGCTTTGCAGATAAAATGTCGCCCCGTTTTATGGCCTAGATCGAGGAAGGCAGGTCCACAAATCAGGGCACAAAGCAGAGGCGGTAGCATCGACGACCTCGATTTACTTAGATCGACCTCGAATTGCGCTTTTGAAAACGCAAAAGGGATCGATTTACCGTAGATCGACCTCGTTATGCTCAAATCCACCAGGAGATCGACCTCGAGCCCTGATTTGGATTGTCATAGGTCGAGTTATTAGCCGGCCTAAGTAGATCGATCTGTCCCTTTCTTTGACCTCGTTTTATTAAATCGACCTCGACTTATTATAAATCGAGGAGAGCTCCAAGTCAAAACGACAAAACGTTTGCAAAGCACAATACATCCTACGTTTATGATGAAACAAAACCTGTCCACACAATCGTTGTGTACAGACACAGTCCTCCCTCTGGTGCACGCGCACCGAAGGCGTCTTAAGAACTTTACCATACATGTACTGTGCGCGTAGTTGGCAGCATTAACGCGTAGCTCTTCCACACTGCTACAATTTCCACTACCTTTCCTGCGAGAACACCGGCACTAAGTGGTGCACTTCATCCTGGCACTGCAAGTCAAGTGCCGCCCAGCACAACAAGCCGGACGCGCCCATCACTTTTACAGGTTTGCCCTATGAGCCACGAGATAAATGTTGAGATCTGCTCATTGCAACAGATGTGCATTTTCGACTGGTGTAGCCGTCACTTACAGCACAGAAGTAGGTCGACCCATACATTTCAACACTCTTGATGAAGCCAATCCACATCGTGGCTATTGAGCAACCCACTCCCTCGTCATTTCACATTTAGCGCGACATCGGCCAGATACGACCTATTGCACCAATGCGTGCCGTCTTCGTCTTCGTTCTGCTCGCGCTGCTTGCGTGTTGCAATGGAATCGCCAGCGCTGAGAGCGCCGTCAAGGTGAGCGCTCTTGACTCCGACACTGTCCAGAACCCTGTCATCAGTGCCATCACTCGTCGCCGCCTCAGGGGCGCAGTCGCCGAGGAGGAAGAGAGATTTATGGGCCTGGAAAGGCTGGCGAGCCGCGTGAAGGGCCTGTTCAGCAGCAACCCGGGCCTCGTCCAGAAGGCCGAGCAGCTGCAGAAGAGTCCCAGCGCGGTCAAGGCGCTGGAGAAGGCGACGCTGTCAGAGAAGGGCTCGAGCAAGCTGCGCGCGTACTTTGCGCGGCTCTCGGCCAACAGCTCCAAGAAGGAGAAGTTCTTCATCATCGCGACCATCCTGCTGTTCATCGTGGGTGCTGGAATCACTTGGGGTAAGCTGGTTTAGTTAGGACGAATTAGTGAGCGCATGGCGCCGTGGAATAAAGTTTTACGCCGTTAGCCCTTTCATGGTCAGCTTAACCCCTTAGTTGAGGCAGGCAACACGCAAGTGCTCCGATTGTCTGTGTTGTTGTTTTAGTTTGCGCGAGAGCGCTCTCGTGCACCATGAAGCGCGATAATAGACCATGACTTAACGTTATTGAAACAAACTTACAGGCTCTTTTGTCGACGAGTTTGGCGGGTGGAGCGACGCATGTTCGAACTTCAACACTTGCGTTGAGTTGAGATGAGTTGAGTTGAGGTCTTCGCTCGTCTGACACGACGGTGAGGTCGCGTCTACCATCGCTTGGTCCTTGCACGAACACTTCAACATTGTCGAGACCTACTACATGTACTTCATGTACCGAGCAGTACTGTCGATCGAAAATACTTCGAGCCACATGTTCGAAGCCATCTAAAGCTATCCTGGTCACGAGGCCGTTGCACGTTGAAACGACTTGGTCTTCATGCGGCAACACCCCCGCACTCTTCAATTTAGAATCGTCACGGCAACAAGCCCAAGCTCGACAGCAACACGATGCTCGGCGGTGGCAGCGGCCACCACCGCGTGTCCCCGGAGGTGACGCTCAAGAACCCGAATCCGGATGCCACGCTGACGCCCAAGATCCCGACCAACGTCGGTCTGAGCAAGAAGGTGCCGTCAACCAACTCGATGAACGGCTCGAACGCGCCCGTGCGCAGGTTCCCGTTCCTCGGTGCTCAGAAGCCGCTGACTCCGGCGCAGGCGGCGCTGCGCGAGGCGCGCAGACGCGCGGTGCTGGCCATCCTGGAGGCCAAGTGGTTCACCGTGCTGATGCTGGTCGTGACCGTGTACGCGCTGTTCGGAGACGACATCCGACTGTCGGTCTTCTCGCTGCCGGCCGACAACGGCTTCTACGCGCTGGCCACCATCTGCCTCGTGCTCTTCTCGTTCGAGTTCATCGCCTCGTGCTACGCCAAACCGGGCTACATCTTGAGCTTTTACTTCCTGCTGGACCTCATCGCCACCTTCTCCGTGCTGCCGGACATCGGCTGGATCTGGAACCAGATCATCGGCACCAACACGAGTTCGTCGGCCATCAAGGCCAGCAAAGCCACACGTGCCGGTAGCAAGGCCGGCCGAATCGTGCGCGTGGTGCGCGCTGTTCGACTCTTCCGGGTCGTCAAGATCCTCAAGTGGAAGAACAACGCCGTCAAGGAGCAGACCGAGGAGCTCCAGGAGAGCAAAGTCGGCAGCAAGATGGGCGAGGTGACGGTGCAGCGCGTGGTGATCCTCGTGCTCTTCCTCATCATGTTGCTGCCAGTCTTTGACGGAGGCTACACGCAGGTGGAGTACCGCTACCAGGACTACGGACTGCGGATCATCCACATGCTCGTGTCGTCGGGCATGACAACGCCCAGCGTTGCCACCTCCTCCGAGTACGCGCGTCTTCTCTTCGGCTACGTTCGTGACGCCGGTCTGCTGATATACATGCAGATGACCAACGTCACCAGCGAGCAGCTCGTGTCGGACATCGCGAGTCTGCGCTTCCAGTCGTCGACCAGCTCGCCGCACAACTTGACCGTGAACCCGTCGAACGACTGGTCCGTGGACAACTTGCTGCCCAACTACGCGGCCGTGACCGACAAGTACCGAGACGTCGAGGTCAACATCGTCAAGACGTACGGCTGCTTCAACAAGAACTTCATCGTGGTAGACGCCGCCGACAGCACGAGCGGGTGTGTGAGCATCGCCATCTTCGACATCTCCTCGTCCAGCTCCAGCTCGGCCGCCTACAACATCCTCAAGACCTTCTTCATCATCCTCGTGCTCGTTGCGGCCTCGACGTCCTTCATCCGCACGGCTCGCATCCTCGTGTTGGACCCTATTGAGCGCATGATGGACGTCGTCAAGAAGCTCGCCGACAATCCGCTGGCCAGTGTGCAGACGTCGGGTGACGACGCGCAGATCCGCAAGAACGCCAAGGAGGAGGGCTTCGAGACGGCGCTACTGGAGCTCACATTGTCGAAAGTCGGCCGACTCATGCAGGTCGGCTTCGGTGCGGCCGGCGCCGACATCATCGGCAAGAACATGGGCTCCGGAGACCTCGACCCGATGCTGCCGGGCAAGAAGATCACGGCTATCTACGGCTTCTGCGATATCCGGCAGTTCACCGACACGACCGAGTGTCTGCAGGAAGAGGTCATGGTGTACGTCAACAAGCTCGGCGACATCATGCACACCGGCACGCACCACTACTACGGCATGGCCAACAAGAACGTGGGCGACGCGTTCCTGTTGTCGTGGAAGATCTGCGACGGCGAGCTCGTGTGCTTCTCGCGGTTCACGGACACGCCGACAGAGGAGGACCGCATCCAAGTGAACCAGTCCATCACGTGTCCGCCGAATGCCGGTGCCGGTAGCAAGTTGCGCCGAATCACGCCGACAGAGATGGCCGACAGCGCTCTCACGGCCTTCATCAAGTGCATGATCGACCTCGACAACGCCAACACCGATGGGCCTCTAACCGAATACCTGACGAAGGACGCCGTCGTCAAGCGGTTCGGTCCGGCATTCCGCATCAAAATGGGCTTCGGCATGCATGTCGGCTGGGCCGTTGAAGGGGCCATCGGCTCTCGCTTCAAGATCGACGCGACCTACATCTCTCCGCACGTAGAGATGGCCGACCGACTCGAAGCTGGGTCCAAGATGTTCATGACACCCATCAACATCTCGCACTGGCTGGCGGCGCTTGTGTCGCCCGGGGCTCGTCGCTTCCTGCGCAAGATGGACCGTATGAGCATCCGAGGAGTGGACACGCCGCTCACAGTGTACACGTTCGACGTCACCGTCATGAAGGTTGGTTTCCGCACGCCCAAGATTGACCCGGCCACGGGTCTTCAGACCCCCGTGGACTTCGAGAACGACCCGGAGTACCTCGAAATCCGCGAAGGCCTCGAACCAGCCTTCCTTGAGGCGGCCGGCAGCGCTGTCGAAGCCTACCTCAGCGGAGACTGGCCGAAAGCTCGACACTACCTCACTCACGCGCAGCAGATTCGACCCCAGGACGGCCCGTGTAAGTACCTGATGGGGGTGCTCAAGTCGAGCAACTTTGAAACTCCGAGGGACTGGAAGGGATACCGCTACGTCGCAGGATACTAAGAGGTAATCAGATATATAATCGTAGCGGCACTTTGCGATTCCTTAACTATGGGAGCGAGATGTCACACAATAACACACTTTCATTGGCTGAAAATGAACGAACATCATACTTTCATTGGACAAAAACTACTTATGTGTGACACATGGTATTACGTTTTATTGATGTACACCACATGGCCGCCCGTGCACCACGTCACATATTTTGACCAAGGAAGCAGGCTACTTTACCGTCTGTACCTAATATTGTAGTGGCGGCAGCAGCGAAGACGTCTACTCTAATAACGATACTGGACGTCAAAGATAGAGCACGATCGTAGTCGTACTGTAGCTGCTGTACCTACAGCTACGTACAAGCAGCTGGGTAGTAGTGGCACTAAAGGTCTACTTGGAATGGTATACCGTCGCAGTTGGGTATTAGGTGAACACTCAAAGCTAGAGTGTACGTTATAGATACTAATGATGATACGACTTCTAACTACAAGACATTTTAGAGCTCACATAAATCATAGAGACTCGACTAATTGGCCTGCAGTATTGCGCAGCCGTGCCTGTATTTTTAGAGGTAAAATTACAACCAGGAAAATGTAACTTGCACTGAAAAGTATAAGCAACTACCCTTTTACTTTGTAGAGCAGAAAGCTACAGTGAGGCATCAAAGGGCCGCTTAACATTGTCTTGGTGGTAGCAGCGATAATGTCTACTAACAAGCTGGATGTCGTAAATAGGGTGAGCTGAGCTGAGTAGCGGGGTTCTCCTAAACGATAATCGCCTAAAGGCCTTCTGGGTGTGGTGCATGTATACCGTTGCAGTTAGTTATTAGAAGGTGACTCGAAGGCACGTTACAGATGAAGATTTTATAAACTGACCGGTAATATTGCACAGCCGTAACAACATTTTCAGAGAAAGAGAGAAAAAAACACAGGAGTGATCAACTTGCACTGAAAAGTATAAGCACCTACCCTGTAGTTTGTACATGTAGAGCAGAAACTACAATGGCGCTTTGCCCTGCATTCGAAATTCTTTATATCTCGATGCAAATTCTTTACTGACGGAGACATAAATGAAACTTTTGAAGTATTATTGGGTCTACGCAGCAAGGGTAAACAATAGTAAAAGTGGGAATTTGACCAGCACATGAATCTAAATTTGCTTGGGTTTGGCATCGGCCTGGATCACCCACCTCGAAAACTACGAAGCAAACATAACGCAGCATCTACAAGTAGAGTGTTCGGCTTTGCAGCTATATGTTTTAAAGCATGTATAATGAATTCTCTTTTTATTATTGAGGGGCATTTTGGTTAAGCAACGAATCCACACAACGAACCCTCATGTTATATGAGTACTCTACAATAATCGATCTATTTACCGGAATAACTACACGACATTGTAGATTGCAGATTGCCATACTGGCAGCGCTAATGTTTGTAGCTAATGTATTTTATTCGTAAGCGCGTGTTGCTATTGCCGTCGTGTCTAATTAGATCCTGCATATCACATACTGTACTCCCTAGGGAAAGGAATACTATTAATACCAATATATATGACATGCGCCATCTAAAGTGAAACATATCGAGTTAGCAGTGCTAACTATATACTGAAGTACGTGTTTGAGATACCTTAGCACCGACTATTAATTGTAGGAGCATGATTGTCTTCCTACCTGCGTCAATAGTCATTTGGCGACAGTAGTGGCACGAAAATATAGTTGACGCGGTTTCGATTGGACAGATTGGGCCATAAGCGATACCATCTAAATGGACTTCCCCATAGCGGCCGTCAAGTAAAGCTGAGAATACGGTCATAAAAATTTAGAAGGCCACGTGCACTGCCAAAGTGCATTGCCGGTTGCCTGGCAGACTACGTAGCTACCAGCAGAGTAGAATGATGCTTAGCGTTTAGTTTAGACAAGTAACGCAATACACCGCGTCGCCCTTACCGGTGACGTCGCCCTTCCCCATTAAAAAAAATAAATAAAAATGTAGAAGTTCGACATTCAAAATATTGCAAGGCATGGAGGTGCTACCGCCCTTTGCTGGCATTCGTTGCATTCTGTGATGCCTAATAATGCTAGGATTAGCTTCGTATGCATTCAGACTTCATGAGCGGATTGCGTGTACTGAAGTAAAGGCTTTCGCTAGCCTGTCGAGATGGAAGCAACACTGGCCTGCTGTGCAGCCACTGAGGCAGCTCCTCCGGGCGGCATACCGACGACACGATTACTCACTAAAAAAGCCCCAACATTTTCACTACTGCCTAACAACTGCAGGCACAATCCGGCGACGCTCTACCTGTTCTACCTGGCGTTCTATGCAACTAGGGTTTAAAACAACGCTTAGTGACAACTGCAATCCAATTCACAGGGCCTTATTAAGAGAAATATTGAACAAGTAACATTGTCTGGGTACGTGGACCATCGGGGCCCATGGACGTTACAGACTTGAAATTTTGAGGCGTCCTAAGCGTCTATGATCCCGATTTTAATGAAGTTCAAAACTAAAGCATTTGTACCGTTTCAGATTTAAAAACACTGATATCTGCAGATTTCAACTTTCTAAATTTTCCCGCCGAGCGAAGCGAGGCGGGCAGTCTCAGGTGCTTGGCTTAGACCTGTTCAAAGAGCCCCGCTTGCGGGGCTCCGCTTGGCTTGTAATTCACATGCATATGAACCCCATGACTGGACAATGGAATGAAAAGGAGAAGAAGGTTGTGGAAAGAACAGTAATTATGAAGCTCGTCCTCTTGCCAGCGTCTACCTTGAGCCCTACGCACAGTTGTCTATCTACATGTGGCTAACTAAGGTCGTTGGCAGCAAGATCGCGAGCGTACATACAAAATGAGCCAGCCCCGCTACCCCGTCGCCCTCGCGACCAGACTTGGAGGAAGCGCGCGTGTTGGCTCATGACGTTCAATGTAGTTTCTGCATACATGGTGGATCCGCAGTAGACCTCTTCATCACCTCAGCGTTTTCAAGCAGCCAAGTGCACAACACTGGTGCCAGTTCCAGTGAGTCCACTGTCAGCGGCTAGAAAGCGTCGGGACGAGAGACTTAGAACGCGAACTCCATCGGGGCAATCGCCAGCGCCTCAGCGGGAAGCTGCTGCTGAGCCTGCTGCTGCTGCTCGACGGGTGCGGTGTAGGCAGGCTGCGTCGTGGCCTGGCCGTAGGCTCCCTGCTGCTGCTGCTCTGCGGGGTCAGTCGTGGTATGGGCGTACGATCCCTGCTCGACGGGGTCCTCGACGGGCGTCGTGTAGGCAGGCTCGGTCTGGGCGTACGAACCTTCAGCGGACGAGCCCTCCTTGGAGTGTCCAGGGTACTTGTCGTGGCTGTGGTCCGAGCCTTCGCTGCTGTCGCTGCTCTCGACTTCGTACTGGCCCTGAGCAGGGGGGTATCCCTTGCTGCCGTGGCTGCCCTCCTCGCTCTCAGAACCGTCGTAGTTGCTGCCGCGCAGGCTCTTCGACGGGTAGTGCGGGTGCTTGTAGTCGTCGCTCGAAGACTTGTCCGACGAGCACGGGGCGCCCACCGAGCCGCTAGAGTGGCTGTCGTCGTAGCTGTGCTCTCCACTGTGGCCGTACTTGTCGCCATGTCCGTGGCTGCCCTCGTAGTCCGTCGACGATGAGTCATCGACCGAGGTGCTGCCGTACTTGTCACTATGGCTGTGGTCGTGGCTTCCCTGGTGGCCGTACTTGTCGTGATGTCCGTGGCTGCCTCCGTACGACTTCGACGAAGACTCGTCATCGATCGACTCGCTGCCATGGCCGTACTCGCCGCCGCGCTTGCCATCGTGGTTGTACTTGCCTTCGTGCCCGTGGCTTCCTTCGTAGTCCGTCGAGGACGAATCGTCGACAGAGGTGCTGTCATGTCCGTACTTGTCACCGTGGTCGTGGCTCCCTTCATCGTCCTTGGACGACGAGCACGGGGCATCTACAGAGCCGCTCGAGTGGCTGGCTTCGTAGCCATGCTTACCATCGTGGTCGTACTTGCCTCCGTGGGCGTGGCTGCCCTCGTAAGCCTTCGACGACGAGTCATCCAGAGAGGTGCTGTCGTGGCCGTACTCGCTGCCGTGCTCGTTGCTTCCTTGGTGCTCGTACTTGCCGCCGTGGCTGTGGCTGGCCTCGTAGTCGTGCGACGACGAAGCACCGAGAGAGGTGCTGCCATGGCCGTACTCGCCGCCGTGGCTGTGGCTGCCCTCGTACTTGCTGCCATGTCCGTGGCTTCCCTCGTAATCCTTCGAGGACGAGCACGGAGCGTCCACAGAGCCGCTGGCGTGGCTACCCTCATAGCCCTGCTTGCCGCCGTGGTGGTAGTCACCACCGTGGTGGCTGCCCTCGTAGCCCTGTGACGACGAACCATCGACGGAAGTGCTGCCATGGCCGTACTCGCCGTCGTGCGAGTGCTTGCCGTCGTGGTCGTACTTGCCGCCGTCCTTCGAGGAAGAGCACGGGGTGTCCACCGAGTCGCTGGCATCGCTGTTGCCGTAGCTCTGCTGGACGTAGTCATCGTGGCTGTGGTGTCCGCCATCGTAGGCGGTGACGTGACTGCCCTCATAGCCCTGCTTGCCGCCGTGGGCATAGTCGCCATTGTCCTTCGACGAGGAGCACGGGGCCTGCGTTCCCTGGTGGCCATAGTCACCACCCTGGGTCTGCTCGCCGCCGTTGATGTAGCTGCCTTCGTGGTCGTAGTTGTGGCTGCTTCCCTGCTGGGTGTAGTCACCGCCCTCGTTCTTGCCACTGCTCTGGGTGTAGTCTCCGCCATTGGTGGTGTAGTCGTTGCCAGTCTGGCTGCCCTGGTTGTAGGCACCACCCTGGTTGCCGTTCTGGGTGTAGTCACCACCGGTCCCCTGCTGGTAGCCGTTGCCATTGTTGTAGTCGGTGCCAGTCTGGCTGTACTCACCGCCCTGCTGGTAGTCACCGCCGTTCTGGGCGTAGCTGCCACCGTTCTGGGTGTAGTCCCCACCGTTCTGGTTGTTGTCGCCTCCATTCTGCGTGTAGTCACCGCCATTCTGGGTGTAGTCCCCACCGTTCTGGTTGTTGTCGCCGCCGTTCTGCGTGTAGTCACCGCCAGGAAGCGTGAACGTCGGGCACGGGGTGTCCTGCGTCGGGTAGCTCTCGCCTCCGGTGTTGTAGCTGTAGGGCAGCGTCGGGCACGGCGTGTCCTGGTTCCCGTAGCTCTGCTCTCCTTCGTAGGCGTAAGGGAGCGTCGGGCACGGGGTGGCCTCGTCAACCGGGTAGTCGGTGGCGCCCTTCGTGGGGCACGGCGTCGCAGCCTCCGCGCTGCCGTAGCCGGAGGGGAACGTCACCTCGTCCTGGTCCGGGTACGTCACCTCGGGGACGTCGTCATCGCACGAGCCGGAAGTGGACGACGCGGTCTGCTGGTACGGCGCCTCGGTCTCACCGGCGCAAGACGAAGTCTGCTCCACGCTCTGGTAGGGCGTCTCTTCTCCCTCCTCCGGGAACGCGCAGCCCCAGGTCGTGCCCGTGACGATGACGCACTGAGAGTCCTTGGGCGCAACGCACTCGCCGCCGTTGTACGAAGGAATGCCCTCGCGGCAGGCGTCGGACGCGACGTCGCCCTTCAGAGGGCAGGCCGTTCCAGTCGGGACGTCACCAGAGCCGATGCAGATGACTCCGCGGGACTCGGGGATCGTGTAGGTGGCGTCGCCCAGGACCGAGACGGTGGTGTCGGCGGCCGCAAGACCGAGCGAGAGCGCCGTCGCGAGCACGACGCTGAAAGGCTTCAAGACGCGGACCATGGTGTCGACGAGAGATCGATTGGGAGGTTGGTGGTACTCAAGATGTTGAGTCGAACTGGCAAATTGGGGAATGAGACTTTACTTGGCGGGCGGAATCGTTTGGTGTCGGAGGCGGAGGGGCGACGCAATCTCTCTCTCTCTCCATGGCAAGAAGCGCAGGCAAGTCCAGAGAATCATTGGTCGCCACGGAAGTGAGCTGAGCTGAGCTGAGCGCTGCGAACAGCACATTGGCCCCCCACTGTGCCTCCTCGTACGTGCCGCCTGTCCTCAAGTCTCGACGTGACACACGGATTAACTCGATATGGTCTCCCACCGCAAGTCGCGTTAGCGTCGGGTTCACATTTCAGAGCGTTCGTGTGGCGGGACGGATAACGCATCGACAACACGGTAGGCTATCCGTGGTATTGGTAGCACGAGGAAAAGCACATGGTAGTCTTAACCAGGCACAACTCCAACGCGGGGATCACCAAGATGTTGGCTCGGAATCAATGTCCGCGAGCGCCAGCGCTCTTGCATGAACCACTTGATCACCGCAATGCACGACGCTGCGTTGTCGTTGTCGCAGCGTACGTGGTGAGATCCGCATCTAGTGATTTATTCTCCACACATTTCAATTCCTTCCATCCAAAGGCGTCGTGTGTGTGCTGGCCGAAACGCTGGATCCAAGAGGGCACGACGACACGCACATCTACCGGTGTAGTGCCTCAGCGCCATCTGGAGCTCATTTAGATGTGACTTTCTCCTCGCGTGTAATCGCTTCAAACACTTGCACCCACGCGTACAGCGCTGGAGGCCGGAAATGGGACCGGACGGCGAAACGGCAACAAACTCTCACCGTAAGTCGATCACAGCGGTGGCGAATGGGTGAATAGATCTGTGTATCTCGAGCTGGCGGAAGTCGGCGCCATCGTTGCAACACAACCAGCGAGCGCCACGGAGTGCAAGAACTCCAGCGTCTGGGGTCTAATTTTGTCCAAACGAAGTCCAGTCGAGTGTCCGAACTCGCCGCAGTCTAAGGCCTTGTTGACCCGTCATTTCCAACACACCTTGAGCAACGACGGAACTCAACCGTATCAACTGCTCGACACTCAGTCTCCACCAGCGGAATCGCTCGCTCACTGAGACTTGCCTACCGAATTTCCTTTGTAATAGGGCACCCCCATTACAGCGAGACCAAAAACAGATCAAGGAT
>JAIKVE010000935.1:0-14887 GCA_024679115.1 Phytophthora pistaciae
CAATGTGGGCGGACGTGCGCGTAGCTCACGAAAAGCATGAGTTGGAAATCTACGGCAATTCAAAAGGTTCGTCATGTTGATTTGGGCAAGCTGAATTTGTGTTTTTAATTTTGGTTTTGAATATGCAATTGTTTTTAGGGTGGTGGGACCGCAAACTTTCAGTGAAGTTTCTGAAATATCATTTCGCTGAGCGTGCCGACATGCACGTTCCGATATTATTGCTTTGGGACGACTTTTCCGGTCATTGGACCGAAGAAGTCGTCTCATATGCAAAGTCCATCAATGTCGTCCTACTGAAAGTGCCCAAGGGAGCGACGTCGGTCAGCCAGCCAGCCGATGTTGCGTGGAACTACCCGTTCAAGGGGCGGCTACGTGAATGCTGGGTCAAGCATTTACAGGAGCAGCTGCGCGCCCATGTCAGTGGCGAGACGTTCGTTCTGACTGCCCCCGATAGGATCAAGGTATCTAAGTGGGTGCGTGAAGCGTGGGAAGGATTGTCGAGTACGACTATTGCTAGCGGGTATCGCAAAGCATTTGGTCAGCTTCTAAATGATGCGGACATCGTGGCTGCAGATTTAGTAGAGTCACTAGCTCGACACTGTGTTATTGATGCAGGCATTGGCGAAGTCGACTCAGACGACGACTTTGAAGGCGCGTAACTAGATAATACGTGGCAATACATGTAGTTCATGGGTACATCTTACCGATAATGATACCGGTTAATGGAATCGGCATATCACTTTTGACGGGTGGTACACTGTACCGGCATATACCCTGTCCACTACAAGCGGAGGAAGTCGGTATCTCCTCTTTTGAATGGTGTACGTGTTGTACGTTCCTTTTCAATGGCGCGGTAGATATGCGCCAGTTTCTGGGACCATCCAAACCGTGCCATGATTGGCATTTTACCTTAGCGTAATTTTGGACGATGCCAAATAAGAACTTACCGCATTCGTTGAAAAGCTGGACCCCCGTGGTACATCGCCAAAGGGGTCCAGCTTATCGATGAAAGGCTGAACAGTCGCTTTCAATGTTATTGGCTGCAAATCAGGCAGGGTCAGTCGTACCTCAACTGTGATTGGACAAAATATAACAGGGGGGTCCAGCTTATCGATGAAGTCCCTTCAAATTTGGCCCATCACTTTATATAGGAAAACCGAGAGGGGGGTCCAGCTTTTCGATGAAAAATGGGGGGTCCAGCTTTTCAACGAATGCGGTAGACAGAATTTATACACATACAGATTTTATACCTATACATATTGGAGCGATTCCCGCAACGTTTTGAACACGTACTTTCTAGAATAAAAATAAGATTCAAAACGTTGCGGGAATCGCTCTATTTATACCTATCCAATTTGTTTCCCTTTCTGTGCAGTTTAGAAAAGCCAAACAAAAATCAAAAACCTAGACCAGTCTAAATTTGTAACCGACAACCTGTGATTGGCTACGAGTGTCCAAAACGCGGCTTGACTGTCAATGCTGCAGCTCGCGGCGCGGCGAGGATGGCGTCTCGCGCGGCCGCTCCAGGCAAGACCACCGACGCCTGCTCGTCAACAAGGTTGCGACCCACGCCAGCTTTTCGAAGCTTCAGCTCTACGCTGTCGGACGGGGGTACCGAGTCAAACGACGCTGTCAAAAACGGCACCGAGGTGGTCAAACAGTACCAGGGGGTGTCTGCGTGGGAGCAGAAGATTCTGGCAGCTCTGCGGACATACAAATGACTGAACGGGGACCTCCTTGTGCCGACGCCGTTTGTGGTTCCTAATAGAGACGAGCGCTGGCCGTCAGTGACGTGGGGGTACAGACTAGGGATCGCTCTCCGCTATCTACGGGCCAAGGTGGAGAAGAAGGAGCGTCTTTCGATTGGGATGGAAGAGGAGCTAAACAGACGGGGCTGCGTGGCGAACGCGTCTCAGTACAACTGGGATAAAACCATCCTACCGGCGTTGAGGCACTTTCGAAGCGTGCACGGCCACGCGGACGTCCCACGGACTTTGTCGTCCCGACCGGTGACGAGGCGTGGCCAGAGCTAGCGTGGGGGTTCCGACTGGGGGGCACCGTCAGTCGCATTCGCCGAGCAAACGCGTATCGCACTCAAGTGGCTGCGTCGAAGGCGGAGCTCGACCGGATGGGCTTTTGCTATGACATGACGATCGCCGAACGCGACTGGAAGGAGAAGATTCTGCCCGCGCTTCAAGTGTACCGGCAAGAGTTCGGGGATTGCATCGTCGGATACGCGTTTACTGTGCCATCTTGTCCTCCGTGGCCTGAGAAGGCTTGGAAACTGCCACTTGGGGTCATCGTTCATGGCATACGAACGGTATAATCTACGCGGAGCAAGTGGCTCGAGACAAGGACGTGCTTGATGCCCTCGGTTTTGCGTGGAGTCGTGGTGGTGCAGTGTGGAATGAAATCCTTATGCCAGCCCTTCAAGCTTACGTCAAGGTGTACGGGAACGGCAATATCCTAGTCAAGTTTGAGGTTCCTTCCGAAGATCCTTGGCCACGAAAAGCATGGGGAAAGAAGTTAGGCATGGCTCTCTATCTAATGCGACATCGAGGACAGTACTTTGCAGGCTACGGACGCGACATCGACAAGCTGGACGAGCTCGGGGTGAACGTCAAACTATCGTCTCAAGCGTGGACCAAGTGCGTCGTTCCGTTGCTGGAGGTGTACGCGGAGCTGTATGGAGACGACGAAGTTCCAGCTAACTTCGTGGTACCATCGGAGGATCCGTGGGGGAAAAACTGTGGGGCGTGCGTCTGGGGCTTATTGTGGCGCGCAACTCGCAGTTTATGGCTCGAACGTGGTGATCGAAGCTGCAGCGCTTACAAAAGAAATGAACGATCTGGTCAAGCAAGCGTGCAGTTTGTGTTCCGTGTCTGAGATAATTCAACTTGTTTTTGATGACCCGCACCAGACCGTCAAGCAGCGCAACGTCATCGGATTCCTGGCGGATCGACACCGGTAGACGCTGCAGGGTACAGCGCCCATCGGTTTGGTGCAACGCTGTGCTTCCCTTGAGACGGCGACTGGCTCAGTGCTACTTCGGCTGCGCCTCCAGTCTCGCGCAGCTGGGGTTGTGGGCGGGGACTCATCGGAGGCGACTCGACTGCGGGGTCATCAGGCGATATCGCACTTCAGGTGGGGTTGGTCGTAAGGAAGACGTAAGAAGGCCTATGCGGATTGGACAGCGGCGCGCTGCAGTTTCCAGCCCTCGATGCTCGCTCACAGCTGACGAGATGAGGCTAACCGAGGCCGCTCTTGCTATTGTGGTCCGGCTAGACATCGGGGCAACTCGGGTCCAACGGTATCTCCGACTTCCACGATTCTCACGGAGTTGGCCGATGAAAAGCAGCCTGACCTGACCTGCGCGCAGTGTGGTTCCTCCAGGACATGCTGAAGAAATTCTCACTCTAATCTAACCACAAGAAGAGCGCAACCGGTGCGATTTCATACTCCACCGCAGCGATGGTATACGATCTCGCCGGGTACGATCAGACGAACGGCTCGGCGATGGAGGTACCGTTGGCTTTCGCTTTTTCTGAAAACTGCTCAACAAACCCATAACATAAAGTGTAAGGTAGTGGTAACAACGCGACCCCGAGTTTATGGAAGCCATCCCTCATTTATTGTTTCTAAATGGCGCGAGGCGAGCTAAGAGCAACAATACGCGTACATGGTACTCCCCCCACCCTGGTGGCGGTCATCACTTTCAAGGTGCAAACTGCGGGTTGCGAGCTACGATGAGCCCCAGTCGAACACCCCAGAACTTTTCCTCCCACGGAGCTTCCGACGGAATCACAAACTCGCGTGGGATTTCCTCCTCTCCATGCAGCTCAGCGTACACGTCCAATAACGGCTCCACGCGCTTCTGCCACGCTCTAGATGACAACTTGAGGTTCACTCCGAGCTCGTCTAATTTCTCAAAGTCGCGCCCATAATGGGGGAAGTATGCCCCCCTCAATCATATATCGGAGAGTACCTTACCCAGTCCACGCTCTCTCGGGCCAAGGGGCTTCAGACAACAACAAATTTAAATGGGACTCGGCCATTCTTGTACACGTCCACATACGCCTTAAGCGCTGGAATAAGCACCTCGTTCCACACCGCGTCACTACGGCTCCACGCAAAACCGAGAGCATCAAGCAAGGGTCTGTCTCGAGTCATCTGCTCCGCGTAGCAGTCACCAACGCGACATTTGCTGACAATTTTTCCAAGAGGCATTCCCCACGCCTTCTCCGGCCATGGAGGGCATGCTGGAACAACAAACGCCGTGGGAATGATGCAATTGCCAAACTCTTGTCGATACACTTGCAACGACGGCAGAATCTTCTTCGTCCAGGCACGTTCAGCGATGGACATGTCGTATAATAGAAAAAAATCTATCTGTCCAGCTCTTCCTTGCACATGGCTACCTGAACGCTATACGCTTCCTTCCGTCGAATGTGGTCGGTCGTTTTTCCGAGTCGATAACCCCACGCCAGTCTTGGCCACGTTTCGTCATCGCTTGGGACGACAAATTCGTGCGGGATGCTCGTGCACTTGGTGAAACCTCTGCAGCGCCAGCAGGACAATGTTATCCCACTTATATTGGGCCACGTTCTTCACGAAGCCCATTCCCTCCAGCTCTTCCTTCATCTTAGTGTAGAGCGGCGACGTATTCTTGAGCCTGGTCCGAAGGCCGTCAACACCAGTCCCCAGCTTGTATCCCCATGTCACCGACGACCAGCATCCGTCTCCTGTAGGGACCACAAACGACCGAGGTACTAGGAGGTGTCCGTTTAGCTTCTTGTACGTCCGTAGTGCTGCCAGAGTCTTCTGCTCCCGCGGGGACCTCCCCTGGTAGACTTCGGTCTCCTGTTGGGCGTCCTCGTTAATGCTATCCAGACCATTATCGAAGCCCGTCTCTCCTCCTAGCACCGTAGATCCGAAGCTTCGAAGCGTTAGGAGAGGACGCGGCTTGCCTTGTACACGTATGCAGGCACTGGCGGGAGCGTTTGCGCGAGGCGCAACTGTGGTTTGGACGAGCCGTTGGGTTTGTGACAGTTCTGGAACTCCTAAAAAAACGATATAGTACATAATTAATCTGTACGTGCTCCAAACACCAAATCGCGCCCTACGTCTAGAGTGACTGCCCCACGAGGTGATGCTTTACAAGGGTGAGAACTCTGACCTATAAACCACTGTGATACGTTTCTTTGTTAAAACACACACACCTAAGAGCATCTCCAGCGGTTGGTCTCAAACACGGTTTTATCCTAAAAGTAACGCTGTTAAGACTTGGCCGATGCTTAAGGCTCCCAACGGCAGGTCCTATTGCTGGTTTTAACTTCACCAGGACCTATAGGTTGGCTTTCGAGTCTTAAAATAAGACCCGAATCTTAATGCCACTCATACAAAACTGAAGAGTCGCCATATTTAATGATTGCACCAAACCTGAATGCGAATTTCACAGCGTGCAATGCACTTATAAGACTCGCTTTAGAACTCACCGCTGGGAGTAAGTCGGCCTGCACGGGTCTCAACTATAAAAATGTGGTCTCAAAGACCCTGTTACGTCTTAGGATAAGACCCCACCGCTGGAGATGCTCTAAGACGATACTACTTCCTCCGGGTTTAAAAGAGTGCAGAATTTACAAAGAAAGTTCCAAATTTACAAGAAATAGGCCATATTCATGCGCCGGCACAGCTCCGCCATTCTAGAGTCGATTTCTGCCAAATTATCCATCCTCAAGCGAATGAATCATGTACGCCCTCAAATGAAAGCTTAAGGTCTAGCAAATGCTGCTGTAATATCTTATATACCAGGCGAGTTTAGTTTCAAAAGCTACAGCGGCTAGTGCCATCACCAGGATCTCCACCTGGGATTTGCGTTGGGTCAAATCCACGATTAAGTACGAAAATGATGCTTTGCGTTTACTCCTTTTTCATCATAACTCAGTTGTTTTTCACGCTTTTTGAGTGATTAAAGGACGAGAGCCAATCCCAGATCGTTCCGCGTCGAATGCAACAATCCGCGGTCCAATCGCATGTCTAGAAAAAATGTTACGATAGAGAGAAAAATTATCCTGCACTCTTTTCCGACCGGAGGAGTAAGTATTTTTTTCGCAAAATCGGGCAAGAAGCGTCATTGGCGTTGCCATTTCTCATCGTAAACAGTTTGCGTAGGTATTTAGCTTCAGACCCTCGACTGTACATGTTTTTTTGTCATGTACATATGCAAGCCCAGATTTCATGTTTTCGATTATGGGAATTGATGGTTGCACCACCAGGATAAACACTACGTGTGCTTACATGAGTGGAGCCCCCGATTCAGAGCGCAACTCACTTTCTAAATAACCGCCTACCTGCAAAGTGACCATGGATCTGCGCTCCATCATATTCACTGCCATCGCCGCCACTGTATTCGGGTGTGCGGAAGCAGTCAGTATCGGCCACGACAAGGTCCAGCCGTTTGCGCAGCCCGAACCGGTAACACTGTCCGAGAAGGCTGCCGTCAAGTTCAAGCCAAGTCTCCAGACTATTGAAAACTGCCACCCGTACCCCGCCGTGAATGCTGCTGGCGAGACTAGCGGAGGGCTGAAGCCAAGTGGGAAACCCGACGGTCATTGCAAGGGGTCAGGTCTGGGCTGGCAAATTTACGGTCGAGCTGGGTGGTACTACGATCTCTGGGCTATCATGTACACGTGGTATTTCCCCAAGGACCAAGGTCTTGGAAACGGCATCAGATTCCCAGAGCGAACTCGACACAATTGGGCTGCCGCCGTAGTGTGGCTCGATAACCCTGGCGTGGAGAATCCCAAGATACTCGCAGTGTGCGGCTATGGTCGGTGACGATTCGTATGATATTACGAAGGATGGTCCTCCCGCGTGCGGCCAACACTCGTGCGACGCACCCTTTGCCGACTATTTCAACGGGGCGAGTCCCATGCCCATATACTCGCGGGGTTTTGTCGAGAGCGAGTTGTCGTTGACTACGGGGAGGGACAACGGTGAGTTCCAAGACCTCATCATGTAGGAGTAATTGACGGAGGAGGCACGGCGTGCTGTTAGCCAGGTTGACTTTTCAGCCCCCTTCAACGACGCAAACTTCGACCGAAACCTTGGGCTGGCTCGCCCGTCCCTTTAGTTTCCACCAAGGGCACCCCCAAGAATTGTGTTGCCACCGTAGGCGCAATAAGGTCGTCATCTGAAAGGTGTTCGCACCAAATAAACGCGCTTCAGTTTGTGCTGGTCAACTTTGGTTGTTTTTGCTATTTATTACCAGCCTAGACTCTAAATTCTAGAATGGAGCGATTCCCGTAGGATTTAGATTCCAAAAAAATAAACTCAGAAATGCGAAGAAAGGGCAGGAATAAATCTTGGTGGCCAATCACAGATCTGGAAGAGGGGGTACCCCCCAGTAAATAATTGGAGCGATTCCCGCAGCAGTCTGTACCGGAATAGATCCCAGATCCCAGGAATAGGCATGCAAAAAAAGGGGTGTAACCGTCGCTACAGCCAATCACAGATCTGGGCGAGGGGGGACCCCTCGCCCAGACCTATTTTGGGCGTCCCAGACTTGTCCTAAATGCTGCGGGAATCACTCCAATCTGTGATATGAATCTAAATCCAAAATCTGTGATTGGCTAACTACATCGGAGCATCGGAGCTTGACGCGCGCAATGCTACGGCTGAGCCGTAACGGCTCACAGCGCGGCGTCTTGCGCCGTCTGTGCAGGCGGTGCCCACCGGCGCTTGCTCCGCCTCAAGACTGTGCTGTCTTCTGGCCCCTCGTCACTTCAGTTCTACGCTGGCAGACGGAAGTATCGACTCAAGCGACGCTGCCAATGATGGCACAGAACTGGTCAAAAACGGATACCAAGGAGAGTCTGCGTGGGAGAAGAAGGTTCTGACAGCACTGCGGACGTATAAACAACTGCACGAGAACCTCCTTGTGCCTCAGACGTTTGTGGTTCCTTCTGGAGATGAACGCTGGCCGTCGGTGATGTGGGGCTACAAATTAGGACGTGCTGTAAGCAACCTACGGACCAGCGTTGTAAATAGGGGGGTCTGGGTTTTTTGGGTAATGGTTTATTCAGTCATCCCACCCACCCATCGTCCTCAAATCTTGTTTTTATGGATTTAAAAAGAAAACTATGTTAGCCATGAAACACGTAGGGAAGTCTAGCCTGTTGTCCTCATTGCTCATTTTCTTTCGATGGCCCGCCACCAGTGCCCCCGCTGCTATCTTCGGGTGGAAGCAAATGGAGACATGTGGTCCATGGTGCGAGTAGCTTGGGGTAGGGGGGAGTGCGGGGCTGGTATAATAGCGAATGCAACTGTGAGCTACAGTAATCGGCATGTGCATGTGGACAGCCAGAAACCGCATTGAGCTTGTCAGGAGCAATGGTTGGTAGTACGGCTCCATCGAGAGCGGTTCGTGCCTAGTAGACTTAAATTGAGCCCGGCTACGATTCAAAGTACCAAATATGGTCAATTAAGTATGGTTAATTAAAACCCGGTTTTCATAACCCACCCACCCACTCCGGCTGTAGCACCCGCCCACATCAAAATAAAAACTGGTTTCTTTACAACGCTGCTACGGACCAAGATGGAGAACAAGACGCCTCTCTCTCTTGGGATGAAAGAGGAGCTGGACAAGTTGGGCTTCGTGGCAAGAACGTATCAGTTCAGGTGGGATAACATCATCCTGCCGGCTTTGCGGCAATTCCAAAAAGTGCACGGCCACACGGATGTCCCGTTTTGGTTTGTCGTACCAAGCGGCGATGAGGCGTGGCCAGAGCTGGCCTGGGGCTATCGACTGGGACGTGCAGTCTCGAAAATCCGAGGAGAACTTCAGTATTCCGCCCAGGTGGACATGTCGAAGGAGGAACTTGACAGAATGGACTTGTGCTACGAGAAGTCGATCTCTGATCGCAACTGGGAGGAGAAGATACTGCCGTCGTTTCAAGTGTACCGGCAAGAGTTCGGGGATTGCATCGTCGGATACTCGTTTACTGTGCCGTCTTGCCCTCCATGGCCAGAGAAGGCTTGGAAAATGCCACTTGGGATTCTCGTGAGCAGCATACGATCCGGTATAGCCTACACGGAGCAAGCGGCTCGAGACAAGGACGTGCTTGATGCTCTCGGCTTTGCATGGAGTCGTGACGATGCAGTGTGGAATGAGGTCATTTTTCCAGCGCTTCAAACCTACGCCAGCGTTTCCAAGAATGCCAAGGTCCGCCAAGCGTTTGTAGTTCCTTCCGAGGATCCTTGGCCAAGGAAAGCTTGGGGAACTTATTTAGGGCGGAAACTCTCGAGCATGCGACACCAAGGAGCCTACTTCAGACACTACGGGCTGGACATCGAACGGTTGGACGAGCTCGGATTCCACGTCAAGCTATCGCGTCGAGCGTGGAGCAAGCGCGTCACCCCCTTGCTGAAGATGTACGCGGAGCTGCATGGAGAAAAACAAGTTCCAGCTGACTTCGTGATCCCGTCGGAGGCTCCGTGGAAGGAAAAGATGTGGGGTGTTCGCCTGGGACTCATCGTGGCTCGCAACGCGCAGTTTCTGCGTCACGAGTAAGCTCCTCAGCGTTGCCTTGTTGGGGCTTTTAGACTTCTAACAATCGTTCAATGTTGATGTTGCTCGTCATTATTCGAGACACAAAGCCTAGCTTTTCCATCTTCTCTACTTCATCCCATGTTCAAAGCTCAATGCAGCGCATACTCCATCACAAACGCAGTGCTCGGCTCCAAACGGCGGTAGTAGCCTTCAATCCGGGCTTTCTCAACGAAGCCCAGTGCCCTGTAGAAGGCCAAGGCATCCTCATTGGCCGCGTGAACATGCAGCCTCACACCTTGAACCTCCTCTCCGCCCTTCTCCGCTGCCTTGGCCTGCTCGATGACCTTCATCACCAGCTTGCGGCCGATCCCTTGACGTCGGAATCGCGCCGGCACCGCCAGCGTGCGCAGCTGCACCGCGCGTTGTCCGCCGCGTTCCAGCTCCAAGTCCGCGACTGCGGCTCCACTCACGACGTCCCCATCCACAACAACTGCAGCCCACGACAGTCGGTGCCGGTCCTTCTCCGCTCGACGGTAGCAAAAGGCCGGCGGTTGTACCGGTAACACCCCGAGGTTGAGCTTCTGCACTGCGCGCACCAGCGCCGCGTCGTCCGTCAAGCAGCGCAGCTCCATCGGCTTCTTTGCTTCTTTCCTTCCCTGACTAACACCGGTAGAGTATCAGTCTACCGGGGATAGAGAGAGTTGAGTGAGCGAGCGAGTGGACGAGAGAGAGACGATGGCGCTGACCTTCTCCAGCCGAGACGGCGGCCGAGCAGCGCTGTGCTTCCCCCGAGACGGCGACTGGTTCCAGGGCTACTTCGCCTGCGCCTCGAGTCGCGCGCAGCTCGGGCTGGTGGGGGAGGAGATCCCCGTGGACGACTGCGTGGCGTGTCCCGACGGCGGGTACCAGGAGTACCGCCTCACAGTGATGCACTTCGCCGCGGACAAGGAGGTGACGCTGGTCGTGAGGAAGACGGGAGGAGACTTGTGCCAATTGGACAGCGACGCGCTGCAGTTCCAGCCGTCGATGCTGCTGACGGACGACAAGGCGGTGGAGGCGATCGAGACCTACTTCCCCAGTATCGCGGAGCGGGTCGACCACGATGCGGTGCGTACAGACAGATCAACTTTTGTCACATTCTTGTGTTGGTGCTAACGTTGGCATGCTTTGAGCAGAGCTTGCTGCGGGAGTGCACCGTGTGCTTTGGCGAGATGGAGATTTCAGGGCTGGTGTTCCCGTCTTAGAGGAAGGCAGAGCGCTCTACATTCCTATGACCTCAGGTTTAGTTTAAGTAGCAAGAACAAATACTTCAATTTTTGGTGGTTTGGTTGCTTTTAGCTGTCGTCGTGCTAGCGATCACCTTCTGCGAGCGGCGAATTTATACACGTCTAGAAGCCAGCGAGCCAGTCGACGTCGCCCGTGTAGACGCTGCCGATGTTGAGATCTTCTTGGCTTCCACTCGCCGCAATCTGCTTGAATTTTGCTGCGGCTTCCGGCTCAAGCGGCGCCTGCCCAGACAACAACAGAGTGTAGGAAGTTAGAGGATGAACTACACGGAGACCTGTGGTTAGCATAACGTACCGAGAACGAGCCCATCTTCGTGGCCTCCCACGACGTCCCAGCGAAGAACGCGTGCTTCTTGATCGGCTCGCAGGCACCGGCGCGGACTTCGGAGTATCCGAGTCGTCTTGCGGGCTCCGGGCTCATCAGGCTCTCAATGATGTCCTTCAGCTCGGCGCTTGTGTGCTCAGGCCACGACAGCTGGTCCGGGCGGAACGATGCGATGTCGTTGAGAATCTCAAGGTCGTTCTCGTTCTCCCGAGTGAAGGGCGTCGCGCCAGTCAGCATTTCGTACATGAGCACTCCTAGTGCCCAGTAGTCCGCAGCAATGTTGTGGCCTGCAAACAAGCCACGGTTAGAGCTGGAACACATCGTGGCTACGCATATTCATGACAATTCATACCTTCGCCTGTGATCTGCTCCGGAGCCAGGTACTCGGGGGTACCACAGACAGTGTAGGTTCGCCCGCGGCCAACATACTTGGAGAGTCTACTCGCCAGATCGGACAACAAGCAGCACATCAGTGACATTATTCGCCAACCTCCTGGGAAGATCAATTGCTCACCTCAGGTTGATCATGCGAAGGTTTCCGCTGCGGTCAACCATCAGATTCGTTGGGTCAACCGTTCTGGAGACGACGCCCTCCTGTGACGATGCGAAACAAATTTGTGAGCCTTCGTGTGAAACCCACGAACAGATCAGTAGCGACAGCTTACCGCATGCATGAACTCGAGAGCCATCACGACTTGAGCAGCGTAGTAGCGGACAAAAGACTCGCCATGAGGTTCACCGTCCAAGAAACTCTCGAAGGTGCCAACGATTTGCGTTTCGTAAAGCATGTGGATATCCGAGTCGTTCGAGTTCATGGCCAGGAGCTGGGGCACCAGCGCGTTCTTTTCGTACAGTGAGACGTAGATATCGCGCTCACCGCTGACGTGCTTCTGCATTCCAGCGTCCACGATCGCCTGCTTGCTTACCGACCGCAGTGTCAAGTACGTTGGCGGGGACGAGCCCTTGACTTCCACCAGGCGGACAGTGTTGGTAAGATCCGACATTACGCTTCCGACAACTTCCACCTCATCCACAGACTTAGGCGCCTGCGTTTTGGCCTCGTTATCAAATTCGACAAACGTTTTCGCCTACACACGAATGATAAGGAAGTGTCAGAACGAGAACATACAGTTGAAAAAGGCAGCAGAGCTTACCGTTGCCTCTTTTTGCGCCTCCGAGATTCTGGTCTTGCGCGAACGACGGAGCTTGTCTTTCTCGAGGATGGAAGACAGCTTACCAACAGCCAGCTCCAATGCATCCTTTCTGATGAAGAGGCACTCCGTGCGCTCAATTGCTCGGATGGAACGTTGGCTATACAATCAGTGTTCAACAAGTTAGTCATGGTCACCAATTCAACGCTGAAAGAACGCGGAAGCCTGTACCTGATTGAACGCCTACGCACAAGCGAGATTTCTCCAAAGTAGTCAAACGTCTTCAGTTCAAGTGGCGCCATGTTCTCCATCTTGGAGGTCGACTCGATTCGACCACTCGTGATGAGGAAGAAGCCCGGTTCCGTCATGCCCTCGTGGAGAACGACTTGGTTGGGCTCGAACACCACAGTGCGCATCTCCTCGGCAACAAGGTTCGTCTGGGCAACCGTCAGTGGACGCAGCAAACTGATCTGGCGGAGGCGCCGCACGACGTCGCGCAGCGGCCGGCCACGCATCAAAATGGAGCGGAAGGCAATCCGGTCAAGAGCCCACAGCGTACCCTTCTCCTTCGTAATCACAGTGTTGACACGAGGCTTCGGGTAAATCAGTGCCAGCTCGCCGAACGTCGGGTGAGATTCCGGCATAGCCTTGTAAAGTTGAACCACGTCGCCATAGGCTTCCGGGGAGGAATCGTTCTCTGGCGAAAACTCAGGGGTGTCGTCCTTCAGATGGCGAGCCTCAAACTCACCAGTCTCCACCTGTGATGGCAAATTTAAGCGCATATTAGACTATCGAGCGTGACTAAGAGGTGCGGCGTGTCCAAACATACCAAATAGAACGTGTCGCCAGGTACGCCTTGACGCATCACAATGTCACCGGCATTGAACTCGAGCTTCTTCAGAACAGAGATCACTTCGTGAATCTGAACGGGGGCAGAGATTGTTAGTGTCAAGGGTGGTCACTACTGTAGCAACACATAAGCTTTGGGCGTTACCTTTTTGTCGCTCAGATGGTTAAATAAAAAGCTGCCCTGAACAGCCTTCTTGATCCACTGCTCTTCCTCCTCCGACTTACCCTCGCTTTCAGCCAGGGCCGGAAGCTGTCCAGGCTCATCATCATCCATAAATGCTTCCGCCAGCGATAAACGAATCGCATCCGTTCCGACAATTGTATTCCTACGTGCGTGGTTTTTCGTAATGCCGCGCACGGGCCTCTGCATCGACTGCAGATCCAGAACCTCACCACCAACGTAAATACTTCCGCGAGGGCCATCGCGCTCCTTCGCTGGCGTAACACCATCCAGGAAAATACAGATCGCGGTAATATCATCCGTGCGCACTTCGAACTGCAGCCAGCGGTTGTACGCCTCCTCCACCAGAGCGTGACATGCCTCCGAAGGGTTCTCATACTGCTTCACGATGTCGACCACGTTCTGGCTCGTGAGGAATTCGAACACGCCGTCACTCGCAATGATGATAAACTTGTCGTGAGGGTTCAGCCCCTTGCACAGAATCTCGGGCTCAGCCGTCACGCCCAACTCCTCGGACACCAAGTCGCCAATACTTCGCGTGAACGCAGTGCCCTGCAAAAACATGACGAAACAGAAGAAAAAGTCAGGACTACCGGTAAGAAAATAAATCAGGATCAGGACACTTCAAGGCTGTGCATGCTTACGGGGTACTGTCCGTAGGGATGCCAGATGCGCGGAGGGTCTCCGTTCTCGTCGATCTCGTCACCTAGGGATAGGCCCCAGTTCTCGTGGATAGGCTCGAGACCTTCCACTTGGTCCACCGTCAAGATACGCGCTCCGCACTTCTTAACACGAACCCGCTCGTCCTGCACAAGAAGATCGCATCAATAAAGCACGATTAGGTCAGTTTCTCCCACAACTAAAGCACAAGACGCTCGAAGCGTTTCAAGTGCGTGGTACAATCAATGTACGCACCTTGCGGAAGGGCGTCTGGTCGATGGACAGTGGTTTGGCCACCAAGTTGGCTTCACCCTCCCGAGTCGAGGCCTTGAGGTTCTCCTGAGCGATGATGGCCCTCGAGTCGCCCACGTTCGAGACGTGGATCTCGTTGCCGCAGAACAGTACGGAGATGGACGTCGTGCCGCTCATCGAGTCGTCGAAACTCGCCTCGTGCATCTACAACACAAAACGATGAGTCCTCTCTCCAACACAAGAACAATAAACAATAGTGAGCAGCATTGTTACCGCTCGGTTGGTCTGCACGTGGGCTCTGGTCAGAGCCGGCAGGATGCCCATGTTGTCCTCGAGGTTCTTGATGATGTTCTCGGGCAGCTGCTCGGCCGCGAACTGCGAGCAGATGTCTCCGTACTGGCCGTGGCCGTCGAACACGGCGAAGAAGGCCTTCTGGTCGTCCGCGGCGAAGTGCGTCTCGCAGTAGTAGCTGTCCTGGTTGGCCTTCTTGCGCGCCTCCGGGTAGTAGCCGCGCTTCGAGTAGTACGAGTAGCGCAGGTTGTAGTCGCCCACCTTGACGTGGTGCGTGTTCTCCAGGTGCTTGGCGCTCGGTCGGTGCGCCGCCGCTGGCGCGAAGGCGTCGGCCTGCGGCTG